>UXGD01007833.1:0-10365 GCA_900474315.1 Torymus auratus | reverse complement strand
ATGTATCAATATTTTGGTTATTTGATGTATTTTCCGATTAATAACAGTGTTGTCGGCATTCTTAAATTCGACATTTTTATTTTCGGCAAAATTATCTTCGGCAATTTAAAGTTCACTAGTTTTTCTTTTCGGATATTTAACGAGTCGGTATTTGTTTATTTCGACATTCGACTTTTCTTTGTTTATAACCTTTCGGCATTTTTAGCTTTCGACAAAAATAGTTTCTAAAAACCTATCTCCTCCCTAAGTATATTGTATATATTCCTCCGAAGCAATGAGAGCTATTGACGCTCGCGAGTTGTTGTCCAAACGAAGCTAGAAGAAAAAACCACTTCTTGAAAAGGTATTCCGTTAATTTAGGAAAGTCTTAAATATAATTTAAATAAAATCAAATAAAACTACAGAAAACGAGCTTTCATTTGACTTTTTCATAATTGAAAATAAATATTGATTCTTTCCAAAGTTATGAAATTTTGAAGTTAAGCATCGAAAATGGACCAAAACGTGCATAAGCTCGAACAGCCAATTTTATACTTAAAATTTTAATTTCAACTTTAAAGTTTTATAACTTTGGAAAGAATCAATATTTTTCAATTATGAAAAAAGTAAATAAAAGCTTGTTTTCTCTAGTTTTATTTTCTTTTTTTGAAATTAGATTGAAGACTTTGCAAGATTGAAGCAATACCGTTTCAAAAAGTGGCTTTTCGGGCCTAATATTGCGGCTTTCTTAATATTTCTACATCCAAAAGAAATCTTAGAGTTTTAGCCTAATCCGTGATCCGGATCCCTGACACTCTTTTGGTCAGTAAAAATAAATGAAAATTATTATTCATATTATAATTACACTAAATACTGAGGCTGCTAAAATTAATTGCAGTTAAGAGACGATTCTTTTCTCCAAATTAGTGAAAGTTTGTAATAAACGTCATCCTTTACAGTATCAAAAAAGATACATTAAGTTAATGAATTAGATTTAATCTTAGTGGTATTGTCACTTAACACTTACTGTGTCAGAAAAATTGAGAAAATTTCTGTGTACTAATAAATACTATATCTGGTAATACATTACCTTTCGCTGAAACATTGTTCATAATATCGACCAAACCTCAGGGCGATCAATTCTGTCAACGCGTGACGAGAAAACGACTCTCGCCTTCCCAACCGCTCATCACCCAGCTAACCAATCAGTGAAACTTGCAATATACACGGGGGCAATACCGCAGAGCACAATTACCCACTTCCACAGAAAGTTAATAAAGAAACAGTAATTAGAGCGCCTGCACTTCTGATCATTTCAATCAGGCACACCGATTTCCGCACGATTGTCATTTGGAAATTAGTAAGGAAGCGAAAGGCTATAGCTTCGATCGTCAAGGCTGAATACGCGTTATTGCGATGAGAAGGGAGAAGGGAGAAGAGAGAAAACTGCTCGCTTCGTACTAAAGAGCTAGTGAGCAAGTGCTGTCCTTCCCCTTCCTCTCCCTAACTCCAACACGCACTCCCCGGTCTTACCGGACGTAGTCGTCGTCGTCTTCTTTAATTTATGGGAGAGGTCTTTCTGAGTCTTTCAGATTCTTAACCCCTTCAAAATTAAAATGATTAAAGTTTATTGAAGTTGTGCGAAAAAGTTAAAGGGAGCGGTCGAAATCTCGGTGCAGACGAAGTATTTTCTTAGGACTGAAGAATTGAATTGTCACTGTGTAATTAGGACGAATTGCCTTTTGCAGTTTCGAAGTTTCAATTTTAAATATTTTTCTTTGAAGGATCGTAATTGAGATAGTAACCCACACCTGAGTTTCGATGTAAATACAAAAACATTCTATTCACTCTAATTTATTTCTTTTTATTCAAATAAATGAGTAGCATTTTTTTAAATAAGAAATATTTTGATTTTTTGGGAAATTGTGTTTTTTATTTTTCAAATAATCGTATTAAAATTAAAATTGAGTCATGATAAGAAGGCACTTCAAATTTCCAAACCTTGAAAGTATTGAAATCGCATAACATTTTTATTTATTTAGCATTTCAATAAATTAAGTGACTCGTTTTAAAAACTCTCGTAATTTTATATTGAAAATAACAATAAAATTCATTTTAATGAGAAAAAGTGGCTAATTGTGTGATTACTAAACGTAATTTTAAAAATTAAGTATATAAAACTTGAATTCGTTATCTCTCAGAGAAAGCAGTCTGGTTGACACTATTCAACAGTGGCATACGACGAGTTGTTGTTATAAAATGTGCATCACTTCCTAATTACCTCCACCAGTACTCTCTACATGTCTTTATCGTAGAAATTTGGCTACTATACAAACGCTGCATCGCAGAAAATTCAGACCTTTCTCACAAGCAGCTACGTTAATATATAAATTGCCTGAATAATATACCGGGTTGTTCCTACTCCGTCGCTCACCGCAACCCTTAACATCATACGGATACATATATATAGACTTGAAGAATATGAAGTCTTACACGCACTCTTACAAGTCAGAATGATGCTCGTGAGGCACCGTATGGATAGACCCCACGTCATCGATACCGTGCGTGCGATCCCCTGCAATAATCAACCCTCTCATGAGGCGTAGCGCGAGACGCGAAGAAGCAGGAATGGTATTGTCGCATATATGTATATATATATATATATATAGCTTGTGCTTCGTCTCGGGTTATTCGATCAACGCTTGCACGGGGCATATAATACACTCTCTGTCCCTTTTTCTTGCCAGCGTTACTCCACGTGGGCAAGTATTAATTTTATGCAAGCATTTTTATTTTCACTTTATTGACGTACACATCTTAAAACCCGTTGACGTTGAATGGATTCTTTGTCTCCATTACACAGTTCTTGATGACGTTGGATAATTGCTACTTTGTTCCTACATCTTTTCTACGCAAATCTCCCTTTGACCGTGCAGCACCGTGTAACAGTAAGAACAATATGTCTTTTTCATAAAGCATTTTTTATTTGAGACACACGTTCATAATTTTTTCCCTCGAAAATTTTCGTTGGAATCCGATTTGTAGCTGTGACCTCAAAAATAGAACACTTTATGAGTACTTTAGAAAAAAATAGCGGATTTTTCTTCTCATGCGACTATGTAAAACGCGATGGTAGTGTCTTCTTAAATACAACGGACGCAACTCCCCCTCTTATAGTACAGGCCATATATATATAAATATATATATTAGGCTATATATATTATATATATTAATCTATATATATATATATAATAAGGCGCAGGTATATGAGATCAAGTCGATGCAATTCGACGAAAAGATTCGTGGAGGAATTAAGAGCACGTAGGCGGGCGATAGACCAATTTCTTGTTTGTTCGCTTGCCAATTCTTGGTAAGCGTCGTCCCGCTCAAACGTAACGTTTATTTAGAGCGATGAAAGATATTAGTCATATAAAAGCTTTGAATAAATGTGTGTATATATATATATATATATAATGTAAATAAAAAATGGATATAAGTCAATGACCTAAAAATGATACGGTGAAATTAAGTAATTTGGTTGTAAATGTAACCGAGGGAGCGTTTTAAGAGAAAACCGTATTGTTTAATACAATCGTGTGATTGGCTGTCAATAATTATTTTAATAGATACATCATACAATGGGTACTTACACCTACTTTTACACTATAGATATCGTATAATGCACAACAATCCAAGAGAAAGTTAATTTGTTGAGTTTTAACCCATATAAGGTATTTTACATTAATATTATTTTTCAGTATAGGACAAATTCAGATTAAACTTATTAACAGTTTATTAGTGGTATAAGATAATACACCGAGAAATACATTATTGAATAAAATTAATTGAAATATTATATTCAAAGATTCGACGAGTATATTCATATGCTTTTCATTTTACATAATTTGCTTAAAATATTAAATAAACATAAATTATAAAATCAAGATTTGCCAATATCGTTTCACTTAAATTATTGAATATATAAAATTTGTAAAAAAAATCGCTTTATGAAACGTAAAAGACAAATTTCTCACTAGAAATTGTCGGAAAAAATACTCGAACCAATTCATACTATACACATTGGTCATTTCTCATCTTGCAAAATCCAGCAGTCTAACTTGCGCGTATAGCCTCCCCCGACCAAGTCCAGGCAGACGCGATTGTGTTGCAAAGCCGCAACGTCGATATATATTCCCGCTCTTGGTAATATCCACACGCGCGCGCACGCACATATAGACCTCCTCGCGACCGCTCTCTCTCTGCCTCAACTAACGAAAGCCCCCTCGCTATAAATACACCTATATCCCTGGCGCTAGGTCTCGGGCGCCACGCGAGCTCCGAAAACAATAAAAGTTGCCCCGTACTCCTTCCGCGCTCATAAATTCCCGAAATTCAAACGCAAAATTCAATTCGGAATCCCGCTGCAAGTGTCCGGCTGCGGGCGCATTCAGAAAACCGGCGGAGGCTATTCCTCTCTTCCTCCCTCCCTCCGATCTATACACAGCCACCCACACACACATAGAGTGACCCGCGATCGCGCGCGCACCGTTTCGAATTCTCGGGAGCGACAGGTGCACGGCGGTGGAGACTATATAGGTAGCGACGGTGCGGCGGCGGCGGCGGCGGAGGTGGCGCCGGGGGTTTGCGCGCGCGCACGCGCCTCTCGCCGCGGCAGAGTGCTACGCGAGAGGGAGAGAGCGCGGAGGCCAGACGCATCGCACGAGTAGCGCGCCTCGCAGTTTCGCCGAGTCCGCGGTGCGCGCTGCACACGGAGGGCCCCCTCGTGCTATCGCGACGTGTGCGCGTGCAGTCGTGCATAGTGTGTGCGTGCAGTGCAGGCTCTCCTTCTCTCGCGCCCTCGCGCTCGCGCCTATACATCCGCAGTCGGGGACACGGGGACGGACGGGCCAGCGCCTCGGCCTCACTCGCACGTGCGCGCGGGAAGAGCAGCGCGGTGAACTTTCCCGGCGAACGCCCCTGCAGGGACATGAAATTGCCGTGTGGTTTATAGCAGTCGCCAGAGGCCGAGAGAGGAGTTTGCTCGCGCCCGCGTTCAATCGACGACGGGACGACGAGAGAGAAATGCCAAAGCGAGAATGCCCCCGCAATTAACGCCCGCGGAATAACCATAACACGCACATAGTTGGCCCGAGGAGTGTATGCGCGCGCGCGCGTGTGTCAGTGTGTGTTTGTGTATACCACCCCGTCCGTGATACGCGCACAGAGATAGAGAGAAAATAGAGAGAGAGAGTCGTATCGTCAACTCCCGCGAGTGAGAGCTTGCGCGTGTGCTTGCAACCGAGAGTCCGGCCTATACAGCGTGTCACCTGGACCTGAAAATGGGCGAGGTGAAGAGAAGGAGGCGGCTACCATCGCTGCTCGTCTGCTGCGCCCGATTCCCCGTCGTCATCATCTCCGTCCTCGGCTTCTTCCTGCTACCACCCGGCGTCGAAGGTGAGTGATGCGCATAATGTCTTTCACGGCGCGAAAGAGAGAATAATTGATGTTTGCTCGAGGGAGAGAACGAGCGGCGAGAGAGAGACAGAGGGAGATTAGTGTTGTCTGCAGCTTTGCACTCGGGGTAATTTCGTGCTAGCACGGGCTAGGAGTATTGTGGACGTGAAAGTTGTTGCAGTTTCACGTGAATTATTCAGAGTGAATGTTTATGCTGACGGGGTGCATAATGTTTCAATTTCGAGCCAAAACTCAGGGCAAAGTTCAAGTCGAGTATATATTTTTTCTCCTTTTTTCTATTTTTAAATGAGAACTCCAAAAAGTGTGCCATTCGCGAGGGTACATTATTTGTTGAGTTTATTTCAACTTGAGTTTAGTTGTAGACGACGCTGCACGTGCGTCTGGAACTTGAGGCAGGAGTGGTCTAGCGTTGTTAGCAAGATGTTGGCATAGTGCGCATTATACATTCTAAACTTTTGCGAACTCTTATAGACGTTTACGTTGACTTTTAAAGAGGAACAATCCTAAGACACCCGACACTCGTATTTAAAGGGAAATCCAGGGCAACAAAAAAATCGTTTTTTTCTTGGTAAATGGTTTAATTTAGTTTTAGTATTATATCGACCTTTTAACAAAGTTGCATTTTTCTGTACGACGCTTTTGAACTTAAATAAATTCGAAATTTTCAAGTTTGTCAATCGTATTCATAAGACAACGAAAAAAGATAATAGAATCATTTGAAATTATTAAATGTTATCGATCTATTACTGGCACCAAATACTACACACGAGTATTATAGGGTAGGCTCGTTGTAGCACTTCTCATTTGACATTTCAATGCAAAAAAACGACCATGAATATTCAATGCAAATTTTTCTTATGAATTTGAATATAAAGTCTCGTTTAATCATTAATTGAGTATTAAGCAATGAACATTTAATGAATTTCATCGCGAAATAAAATTTACAAACCCACTCTAAACGTGACCCAAACTATGACATAAATAATCCTTCTAATGAGCGCAAGGCCATAACTCATCGGACCGCTAAAGCCAAGATTCCGCCGATGACAATACCTACGGCGTCGCATTCCTTCCTCCTTCGCACGCACTCCGAGAACATTCCGCGTATATTTTGACCAAATCGTGACACTTTTAGAACCACACGCTATTCCCCCCCGCCCCCTCTCTCTCCCTCTTTCTCATTCGCTCTCTCGCTCTCCATTTCCCATGCACCCACAACTCTCCATTCGTCACTCATAACGGCCGATCGTGTGAAAGCGCCCCTTTTACGATTGCCGATCAAACAGAATCCATTCATTGCGCCAATACCGCGGTACGACAATTACGACTATGTCATTAATTGAAGCGGGTTTTCGCGCCAGCGTTGCATACAACTTGCATACTGAGTCGCACGGGTCGTAGCAGGGCGCGGTGCTGAAAGACGAAAGTTTGCAAGCACTCTTATAAGAGCAATACGCAGTTAGAAGCTTGCCCATGAAGTAGTTTTAGTGACACTTTCTTTTAAATATTTTTTTAGTTGTGATGAATACCACTTATTTTAAGCTATTTTTTAAATTGTTTATTCTTTATGCACACTCTAATTATTTTTTATTAAATTTTGAAATACATGTAAACTCCATTGTACAGTGAAGCGTAAAAATTGTAAAGGAAAAATATATCTTTAATGTCAATAGCAATAAAAATGTAATTGAATTCGTTATCTGCATGGAAAAATATGAAACAATTACTTTGTTTCTATATATACAAAGAATTACGGACAATTATGCTCATCCAAGCCGATAAAGTTGATATTATATGGTGAAATGTAAAAATTTGCATGTCGTATATGATTTTAGAGATGAAAATTAATTTCATTTACTCATAGTAGCAAAGATTAATTACCTATATACGGTGCCTCTTTAAAAAAACTAAAACTACTTCAATTTGTTTACAGTCCTTTGTATTTTTAAATGATATCGTTTTTATATTATAGCATGTGAAGAAACAATTGTAAACAAATTTGTTTAATGTGACCAATTCTCGCTCCCAAGCTATCTCAATGAGGCTAATAAAATAAATGTTCATTATGTATGTTTTATACATGCGTAAGCAAAGTAAAAATGATTTAATTGTCGGTGACGATAAAATCTTCATGCATCATTATATGAAATCAAAATACAATAAATGTTTTCTTTATTTTGAAAACAACTGATTGTTTATTTTTATGTCGCATGTTACACAACAGCTCGGCAATAAATACGGAAAGTATTAAATAAAACAGACAATAAAAACTTTTCCATTAAATCCTAACGTGTGTATGATAAATGACATAATATTATTACTTAAAAAAAACACTTTTTTGATATAAGGGATTTTGTACAAAGTATATTATATATATTTCGCCATTTTCTAAATTTTTCAGAATATTATTCACTCACGTCTCCAAACTATTTATTGTTCATTTGTAATAGATGAATTTTCTCCTTATTAATGTGTAAATATTTGAAGAAACAATCATCCAAATAAGTAAAAACTTCTGTGCACCCACAAGATCGTTGTCAAAAATCAATATTCCGTAAATATTACCCGGTCCGACCATGTCGGTCATTCCATAAAAGATTAAATAGCTTCTCTACGATTCATTCAGAAATGCAACGCCATAGCGCTCTAGTCGGATCGTTATTCATGTTAACAGACGCGCGTCCAAAGCCAATGAAAAAAGTGCGATAGCGACAACTTACCGCACGAGCTTGCGCGCATTACATCGCTGTGTACTCTTGCGTTTACTTTTATGAGCGCGAAAGCGTGAAATCGCTCACGAAGCGTTTGATAAGGTCGCGCGTTTACGCGGATGTTTGTCCGCCAATTGAACGTGCATGATAGCTGGGCGTTCGCTTTCCCTCTCGCGCTCGCTTCACGGAACGTGTAGTCGAAAGAGGGAGGTGGCCAAACAAAAGAGAGACAAGAGAGAGAGAGAGAGAGAGAGAGAGAGAGAGAGAGAGAGAGAGAGAGAGAGAGATGTGCGTGGGTGCGTGGTGAAGATTTGCAAATGTTTAAATAGCGGCAGTGAAAATCAATACAAAAGCATATTTCACAGTTAGACCAATTTTTTGTAAATTAAACGTGATTTCAACGCTATATCAATCAAAAACCAATAACGTAAATATTCATATTAAAAAATACACGAGTGAAGAGGATCAATCCAAAAGCATATTATTATCAGAAATATATTGATTCGCCAGCGAAGTGAAGTTAAGTACGTACATACAGCATAGCTGAGTAATTGGAATTATAGATTTACACGAACAGGGTTAAGCTTAAAATACACCGGCGGGCATACCTTGACTATAGTCACATACATGCTGACTATGTCCACTGGGGTGTGACGTAACCTTTCTACAGACGGGCAATGGCACGTAAACGACGGTGCAATCGTCAACTTAAATTTATCCGCATTTTCCAATTAATTAATGTGAATTACTACAATATTTGAATGATTGAAATAACATGAAAACTCTTTGGCACAATTATTCACTATAACGTAAAGTTTACGCAACGATGCTTCATAATTTAATTTTTATGTAATTTTGTATAATCATATATTAAACGAGATTTACAATATAAAATAATAATGTTGATACGATTACTGGCTGAGAATTGATTTGTACAAAGCTTGTCATCAAAGTGGCATATACCTTGAGGTCAAACTTAGTATAATGTTTCAAACGTGTCTACCAGTTGGTAAATTTGTCGATTTTATAAGCCTTTAACCGTATACTAGTTCAAATACCTTGCCAAAGTTTCAACAAAACTTATATTCCAATTTTTAAAAATAGTCTCAACCAGAGACAGTTTTCTGCTTTGTATAAATTAATATACTAATTTTAAGTTATTTCTTTGTAGGTTCAAAAACATAAAAAAGTTAATAATTTAATATAAAGTTGACTTCGTCTTATTACCTTACTTTTCATCTGTCAGCTTTGCCCTAGTAACTACATCAAACTTTCCCAAACTTAATTATTCGTGCTTTTGTAGCTTACAACCGTATTACAGTATCCATTAAGACTATCTCAATTATCATTTTGGATGGCAAGTTTTATGTTTAATAAAAAATTTAATTAAATTTATTTATTTATTTATTTATTATCCAGAGTACATTACATTAGGGTAACCCTGTAGAGGAAAATATATTTCCTGTTTCCAGGTCCGGAGTATGGTTTCTTACATACTAATACTACATACTAATTCTTACAACTATTATATAACACATCTTTATTTTCTTTTTTAAAAATATAATAAAATTTATTTAAACAGTAACAAGTATATGTGTTATATGCAACTATCTAAGATTTTGACTTGAGTTCCTATAACGTTGTTATAGTATCAAATCTTTTTAAGGAAAATTTAAATCTCATGTACTAAAAATTGTTCATAAACCATTTTTTTAACTTATGTATAGTAGTTCTTTTGTCTATTTCTAGAGTTTTGAACTCGTTCGGCAGTAGATTGAAAGTTTCTATTGCAGTTATGTAATTGTTTCTTTCGCTTACTCTTTTATCAATTTTTGGTAATAAGATAGCTTTATTTCTTGTTTTACTATTTGAGTTTGTAAATGTATCTTTCATTTCATTGTAATAATATTTTAAGCTTTTTGAAAACTAGTATAAGTAATCTATTTTGAATATTTTGGAGCAAATATTGATTATTTTTGTAAACACCCTCCAGTCAATTATCCCATAATTGATCACACTGTGAAAAAACGCGTACTAAATAACCTTTAAAGTACTTATTTGCATGAATTTATTTATTTTGTAGAAGATGAAATTTAAGTAACTTGTTTTTTTGATTAGGTGGTTAATATGTTCATCCCATTTTAGATTATAATCAAAATTAACTCCTAAATATTTACACGAGTCAACTCTCTTTAGTTTT
>UXGD01007832.1:0-10367 GCA_900474315.1 Torymus auratus | reverse complement strand
TTATTATGGTAACAGTTGGTTCAGATAAATTTTACGTTTTTATACTGGATAAATTAAGGTGTATATCCTGTAATAATTAAAATATAAGTCATTGTAATTACACTACGAAAAAACTTTATTTTTCAATGACGAAATATTTAATGCGTTCAAGTGAGCGATTTTTCGAAATTCCAATATTCATTGTGTAATTCGGGCGAATGCTAATTTATAATAAAATACAATATTAACTTTTAATTTATAAGATAACCGTATTACACTTTAAAAGGTTGTTTGAGTAAGGCGTGCATTTTTAAAGAAACTACACGTGTCCTTTCGTCATTCGAGGTCAACATATTTCCAAGTATACCAAAATCCTGTGTTTTGACCTACTTTTATAACGCAACATTGTTGTTATTATTATTAATACGTTTGATAAAATTAAAAGAGTCGGATTGCGATTACCAGAGGCAATTTGTGAAATTTCGATTGATTGCAGAGCCAATCGACACTTTAATTAAGGATATTTAACTGCTCTGCATCGATTTTCCTTTTCGCTATTATACTCTGTTTAAACTTTTATGCATCGCTATTTTTATGCAAATCGAGAACGACGCATCATAATGTTTTTATAATTATATAACTTTACGTAACACCGGTGCGAGTCTCTCTCGGTCACACACGCGCTGCTGCATTTTCATTAAACCGCGCGCGGCAATAAAAATATGGTATAAAACACAAAGCGAAGGAGAAAAAGAGCGCCCCTTTTCTTCTTCTTTTTTTCTTTTAACCTACGATTAATTAACGGAATAGAGACCGTTTTACGAGGCAACCGTGAGCTTAAAAAGTTAAAAAAAAAGCAGCAGCTCTCTTGGCTGCTTTTGTAGACACGAAAGTACATAAAAAGAGAGTATATAAGCCCGGGTCACGTTGTCGGGCGTAATTAGAAACGAGGGGGTGACACGTTTAAGTAGCTAGAAATGGCCATCACAATTCGTCCCCTAACTACCCGCACACAAACACACTGTGTATACTGTCGTTCGATCCTCACGATAATCGACCGGAAAAAACTACGTGAATTATTCCTAATATATTTTCGAAGGTTCGACGAATGTGGGTCGAATGGTAAAAAAAGAGAAGAATATTGTGAAAAAAAATTCAAAAATAAACACGGCTAGCGCGCCCAACCACACCTGGCTGATTCTACTTAGCATAATCGAATGCGCGCGGTAATTGATCGACTCGAAATAGTCTTTTTTTTTTTCGAAATGCGAAAAAGATTGAGGTCGTGTTGCAGAACCGTTTCTTTAAACAAGATATATTTTAACCTTTAAAATTTTAAAAAGATTGTGTGTGAGTTTTTAATGTTTCATCATTGCATACATTTTATAATGATAAAAATGATCAAGTTATAACTAAAAATATATCTGCTATACAAATAATTTTGTATGCTCATTTACAACGAATAATATTGATTTTCTTTCTCAAATTGCTATAGTTTAGAACTATTCCACATTGTATAACTTGGGCCCTGATAACCATGTACTATATACTACTCAATCAGTAAATAGCTCGATTCGATACAAAAGAATAAAAAGACAGAGAAAACAAAATCCTCCAGAGCTTTTCGGAGCACCGCATCCCATTACAATATACTCCCAGCAAAATTCAACAACGTAAACATATAAACATCACGGAGAATCGATTGCATCACACCGTATCTCTCTCGTCGCAGCGTACATATAAGTACACCACCCTTCGCGCGCGTAACCTTCAACCCCCGACCTCCGCGCTCGCGTCTTATCAGCGCGTCGTGTCGTCCCCCCTGCACACACATATATAGCGAACAAAGGGCCACGGGCGCGTGCGCACGCATAAGTATTGATTTTTCGTGTCCGCGCGTACACGGGGGGGACCAACAAACGCCCGAACAAAGATATAAGTGCGTAGGTTATATATGTGTGCTGTATTATAAGTATACACGGGATATTCCTTTGTGCGTGTTTGCGCGCGCGCGCGTGAGAGCACGTGGGCATACAAGTATATATGTAGAATAACGTAATACGCGGGCGACGCAACAGAGAGCAGCGTGGGTTGGGTTGCATCTCGCGGCCGATGACTTGCGGTCCTTTCTCTTGTGGGGTATATACAGGAATGGTATAGAGAATAATGCATGATCCTCTTTTCTTTATGGAGCACAGTGTGTGCAAGGAAGAATAAGTGTATCGATTCCGGGAAAAACGATTCTTCAAGCGAAAGAAAGATAGCATCGAGGCGCGAAATTAGGCCGCGTTTCCGTAGCTTCGTATGTGTCGCGAGAACGTGCATGCGTGTACGCCTTTTTTTTCCTTATAACCACGCTCTCTTTATTCACGCCAATATTTTAGAAGACACTGTTATAAGGTTCGCGCAGGGGGTACATAAGTTATACATACGGTGTGGTGGAATTCGAAAAATGACGAGGAGAGAGAGGGAGGGGGAAGAGGGAGAGAAATGTAAAAATAGATACTTGGGAGAGAGAAAGACAGCGACGCGCGGTTCTCTGCACGGTTGCGCTCAGAGGAGAGCTACGAAGAAACACCGTGTAGTATAAGTACAGCGCGGAGGAGGTACAAAAAAATTGTACGCGCGATGCACGCTGTGCGTAATTGTATTAGAATTATGTTACTCTGTGGTTTTCCGTAGCTATAGGTGTATCTTATATTTACGAAAGAAACGTCGTTGTTAAATACAGTGCTTATATTATACATTTTTCTCCGAAGATTACCGACTGCGACGATGTTTCGTATATGTTACAGTTAAAATTAGAGCTCGATGGTGTAATCATGACAGACAAAGTCCGCGCAGTATTATTAACGTATATTATCGGAGCAGCGACAAAACCATTCATAAAACCTTATAATGTCCTATATGCTCCTTTTTTCCACCTCGCATCACGACGACATCCCGAGCGCTCCCGGCGTCACGTATACACGCGCACTCGCCTCTCTCTATTTTTGTACGGGCGACTTTCACGAGTATAACATCGCTCGCGCATGAGGCGAGCGCGTACAATATATACTTGCACACAAAGGCGCGACAAAGTGTCGGGTAATCTGCTGCTGCTGACATAATCGCGAGTTTAAAGGCCCCGATATATATCGTCTTGCGTCCCCCCCGCCCACGTGCGCACGCGAGGAACGTAAACAAATGCAGATTTTGCCGACAATGGGTGACGATTATTCCAACCCAATGGTTCTGTATGTATATTTGGGAAATATATACTTATAAAAAAAAAGGATGAATGAAAATTGAGAATTAAGCTCGACCGCGGTAGTGTACGACCCCCGTATAGTCTGCATCTGTACGTCGAATCGCTGGAAACACTCCCATAACGGAAAGTAGGTACTCAGCAGGAGCCACCACTTACGGTGCTTTTTCTCCGCCCCGAACAAAGACCCTCCCTCCGAAAAGAAATCAACGCGTATGATATATATACATTTCGGAGCATCTCTTCGAAACCAACTCCATATATTCTACAAAGAGTTTACACACGCCTATCTCTCCCTGTGTAAATACACGCATGCAGCCATTAGAAAGTCGCCGTTGCTCCCGCACACACCATATCGTCGTGTCTCGCGTCGCGCGCGTGTTTTATATACCCACACATACATACATACGCGCTTGCCACCGCGGCTCTATATACTTGTTTTGCCATAGCCGCGACGACGACGGCGCTGCTGCTGCTGCCTACACCGCGCGCGCGAGATAACCGCGAAATGGCGAATATCCTACAACACGTATATATGTAGGTTGGAGCAGCAGCAGCAGCACTCGCTATGTACCTATAGGTATAACATAACGTATATATATATACACGTACTCGTCTCCATCTGGACAGATGCCGGTGGTCTCGTCGTACTTGGCGCAGTAGTTGTCGGCGCTGTAATTGAAGGTGCGGTCGCGCCTACGCACTGGCCGGCGTCTACGTTGGTTCATGAAGTGCCAATTGAAGCAGGTGAAAGGCCGGTGCTGGGTACACTTGCGCTGTATGAACAACGGGCACTGCTCGACCCGAAATTCCTTCAGATACTTGGCATGCGAGTCGACGTTGTTGCTGCTGTTGCTGCTGTTGTTACCAGCACTGTTACCGACGCCACCACCAGGATTCTGGCTATTGCTGTTGTTGCTGCTGCTGTTGTTACCAGTGTTGTTCTGCATCGCCGCCGCAGCGGCTGCCGCGGCCGCGGCCAGAGCTACTGCCTGCTGCTGATGTGTACCGCTGCTGCTGTTGTTGAGGACGACTGCAGGACCACCGCCACCGCCTCCTCCGAGGCCGCAGCCGCCGTTGCTCCCCGTCGACTTGCTGCGCTCTCTCATTAGTCACCATCGGTGCCCGGGATCACCAGGCACACACGATGCCGCCGCCGCCGCCGTCTCCCTTAAGATAGACCTCGTCGTGCTTGCTGCTTGCTTACTTGATTTTCTTCTCTATATCCACACTCTTACGCACTCTCTCACGCGCACGCACACACACACACGGGAGTCTCGTTTATAACCTCCTCGCGGTCAGGCGCCCATCTCGCGACTAGCTTGCGCCGCTCTCGCTGTGTGCACTGCCGCGCGGAGTTATAGCGGAGCAGCAGCTCTCTTTTTGGGCTTTTTCTTTGTCCCGCGCTCCCTCTGTATGCGCGCGACGCAGTTGCTTTGCGCTAGCCAATCGGAGTCAGGTCACGTGAGGAGCCAGCGATTCAAGGTCATCGGTGTTTTGGTCGCGCGCTGATGCTCATCGTGTGTAGATGTGTGTAAACACGCGTATGTATAGAATCTGTGCGTGATGTGGGGGAGAAGGAGGTGTGGTGGGTGAGAGACTCTCTGCCGGGCTGAATTTTCGCGGTCGCGGCGATCGATATGAGATATATATATAAAGCTGCCCAGCGGCGGCGGCGGCGGCCCTTTGTATAGCTGCCGGGGTTTTTCCTATACTGACGTGGTGGGGGTGTATGTGCATATAACCGGCTCCGGTGGTTCGGAGTCCCTATGTAGCGCTTATCTCTTACGTCTATCTATATTTGCACTGTTAATTTTCTTATACTTGGAGTAAAAGTTTATGGACAAGCTAGTTTATATACGCGCAAGCGTTCACCACAGTTCTCACATTTTTGCGCACTATCAGGAGTCAGTTACGATTCGGAGGAGCTATATACTTGTTATCCTGGTTTCGGAGCACGACGATTTTTGCACTACCGTGTAGGTATTGTAGAAAGCGCGCACTCGGTATACACACTATACTCGGCGTGTGCATACTACATGTTATATATAGGACGAGTGTACGACACTGTAGCGTATTTTCGCGGCGTTATCATTCGGGCGCATGCGCGCGCGGATAAGGAACCGCGAACGTTCAAACTGTACTTACAATTTTCTCACTCGATTTCTATATATATTAATCGAGCGGGACTGGATTCCGATTTGTCGAAAAAAGAAGCGCGTATGTGTGACCTACTTGTACTACTTGCAAGGCGGGTTACGGAAAAGCCGGTCAGCTTGAGGCGATCGGTGCGCAGGTATATGTATGTAACGGCACAAGTGTCTGGCTATAGCGTGGCTGGAGCTGGATGTTACTACTGCCGCGAGTGTGCGCGAAAGTTTACAGGAGTTCGGTGGTTTTTCTTTTTGCGCGGTTGTAAGTAGCTTTCAAGTTTTTGAGCTGTCGTGTACGTTCTGTACAGTAAAGAGAAATTTAGTTGTATGTACAGTTAAGCAAATATATGTTTTAGTTGAACCAAATGCGATTTTTAAACTTAGTTTTTTTCTTTTTAAGTTTATACATGAATGTTGTAGTGTTTGGGTTGACTGAAGATTTAAATATGTTGATCTTGGTATAGTTGGTTTCAAATTTTAGGACTTCTTGTGCATTCATAATAATGTTTTTTTTTAATACTTTTGATTTCCTACATGGATCGGTTTATTCCGTTATAAATTTAATATGAAAAATGTCACAATATCTTACCAAAACTAAAACAAAAAAAGGAATAATTAATCAAATAAAAAAAAATCAAATAAAGACACCATCCAATTATCTCCAACAATTAAAACTTTACTTTTTCGTATAAAAACAAATATACAACAAACTATATGTACACAAATGTACATAATATGTACACGTCCACCTTCACAAACTCTCTCTTTCTCTCTCTCTCACTCCTTGAACCTCACAACCGACAACTTCAGCAAATGATCGTAAAACGAACACGTGCCTACCATCGTCGCGTTATCCTCCTCCTCATCCATATACGCCCAGTCGCAGCCATAGGCGATGCTCTCATGCTCCTTGTACTCCGCAACGACTTCCGGCCTATCCAAGCTCTCGCAGTCGACGATAAAGAAACCGGAGTACATGCCAGCAACGAGGAGACGACGCGCCTCGTGAGGGTCCCACTTCAATCGCCACAAACCGCCGCCGATCTGGCACTCGGCGACAGGACGACGTAGAGTCCGCGTGTCCCACGTGCGCAGGATTTCGTCGTAGCTGTTAAAATTTTTATTAATTTTACTAGTTATTTATAGTTCTTTGAACTATATTGCGGAATGAGGGATTAGGATATCATTATTTAAAATTTAAATGAAAAATGAACAATTTCTTTTCCAATTAACTACTACTAATCTTGACGAACTCGTTTATTTATTTATTTATTTATATGATTACCTGCCGGATACAAGGCAGAACTCCTTTCTCCAGCTGCTATGAAGACTCGTCACTCCCGCGTTATGGCACCGATTCGTGGTGACAGGCGTGCAAGGCTGCACGCGCGTGTCGAACCTCAGGAACTTGCAGTCATCTCCGCCTACCAAAAACCCGACCACCGCCCCATATATTATCAATTATTTCGAATCATTAAATAGCACTCAGGTGTAAATTACCCGTATATACGACGTTGGTGTTCCAGTAATCGAACGCCGCGATCCAGGCTTCGTAGTCATGCGCGTGCCAGTGGCTAATCCTCTCCGCGACTCCGTTTTCGGCTACCCTGAAAAGCGTAATCCCGCCTACGGAATCGCTGACGACAATGTTCACCTCGGTACTGTCTTCGGACAGTCTTCTACCAGTTGACCAATCGAGGGACAGTGCGAGGACGGCTTCGCCAGGTGTCTCCGCTACCGATACCTCGCTCAACAGCTTCAGCGTAACTTTCTCCTTCTCCTCTTTGGACTTTATTAATTCGTAAATCTGCAGCATGCCGTCGGCGTTTACAACACCCAGTAACGTTCTGCCGTTGAGGCACTCGGTGTGCGCCCATTTCATATCGAGCACTGCTGGAACGTCGACCCGCTGTCGTACCTCCATTCGTACCTTCTTCTCATCGCTTTTCGACACTTGAAACAGATATATTCTTCCTACTCGTTTCTTTTCCTCGTCGTTACCGGTAATACCGCCGCTTTCGCCGTCTTGGGCTGTTAGCTGGTATGTGCCGCAGACGAAGACGTCCTGAAAGCCTGAGGTCGGACACCACTCGACTGAGTCCGCCGAGAACTCCGTGTCGAAGCTTTCGATTGTCTCAAACATCGTTTCGTCTAAAAAAACGAATTTTTAATTTTTTTTTTTATATTTTTTTTTTTTAATGTTTGTGTGAGGAGTGTTTGGGAAAACTGTCGTCTTTGAGGGGAGATGTGATTTTTTTTTTGTTTAGTCTTGGATGAAGACAGAGTAGACGAGGCTGTTAGATTGAGATCAGTGTTTTTATTAAAATTATTATATACTTGTACAAACTCTTCTTAATTCGTATAATTAAAGTACATTCTAGTGGCAAGCGCATTTGGTATTAGTAATAGTAATTCGTTACGAACATATTGGCTTTGTTTTTAATTCACGTGTGTGTGTGTTGTGTAAAAGTTTGGTATTAGGCAGTTTAGTCATCGAAATATATACATACGTTCATTCGCTTTATCACATAATCACCATGATTATTACTTTGAGCGTTCGATCGGTAATTATTAAAAATTACAAATAGTTAAGAGATCTATTATACATTTATCTGTTAATCAGTTTTAAATTATCATTAAGACTATTAATACATTTGGTTTTAACAAAACATCAACACATAAAATTACGTTTACATGACAGTATCAACACGTGTGTACATACCCCTGTTCACCCCGCTCACAAAGACAATAGACTATCGGCTCTTTACGAAAACGTATGTGAGCTAATGCCTGCATTGCATCTAGGTGAATGATGAGAGCATTGGGATACAGATTCGCTTTTGTACTTTTTCTCTTTGACTCTCTCTTTCATTCGCTATTTCATACTACCTTTTACAATATTTGTGGTCCATTTAGTGTACGTATCACAAAAGTGTTATAAAATATAAATGCTTGCTTGCTTGTCTTAAGATTAATGAAGTCCCTTTATTACTTTAATAACAGTCATTGCATCAAAAATACTTTATCAATGTTTTCAAATTTGAGTAACACAATGAAACAAACTTAAAATTTAAGTTCAGGTGGCTTTAATCGCCATTGAATTCAAAAGTTTTAATACTACGTTACATAATGCTTCAAAACATACTTGCTTATTTAAAATTTTATTGCACATTCAGTTTTTTACCCTTTTGATTAGACTTAGACCTCATTATTAAATTACACTTTAATATACATATATAAAACATAACTATACCAATTAAAACAAAACTACAACAGACTCAACATTTTAAATAACTTACAAAGACCAGCAAAAGATTAACGATTTCCAATTATTTTCGAAATCATTAAATAAAAATCATTAAAATATATGTAAAATTGCATAAAAAATTTCAGTAACAAGATATTACTTGTTTGTGTTTCTAAATAAATTACTTCAATAAATAGTAAGAGCAAAGCCAATGTGCAATAAAAATTCGTTCAGAAAAATCACAATAACAATTACCTATGCTTAAAATTCTATTCAACAAGAATACAACTGCAGAATTTTCATCATTCTGCTTCTAAAATATTGCATTTAACGAGGTAGTTTTTGGCTAGATTTAATAAATTCGAAAATTGAATTTCATATTCTTATTTTTACCTGTAATAGTATTATTGAAATTGTAAATTACTTAAGAAATAATTCATATGTTAAATTTAAAAAATGACTTTCAGTATAAAGTACTTTGAGGTAACTCTGGCTTCATTGACGAGCACTCTTCTCAGTCTCTATTAAACATTCCTTGACTAGAATACGAGCCTTTCCAATGCCTTGTTTGATTTTATCTGTTGAGCCTCTGTGGCCTGCATAAGTCGGACGAATGTGCTCACCCAAGTCTTCTATGACGCGCAGTAGATCTGCGTATTTGGATGCACCAGGCACTATTTTAACAGGTGTCTTTTGCTGCTGTTGGCTATACATCTGCTGGTTATGCTGCTGCTGGTTATGCTGCTGTTGGTTATGCTGCTGCTGGTTATGCTGCTGTTGGTTATGCTGCTGCTGGTTATGCTGCTGCTGGTTATGCTGCTGCTGATTATGCTGTTGTTGATGATGCTGTTGTTGGTTATGCTGCTGCTGGTTATGCTGCTGCTGATTATGCTGTTGTTGATGATGCTGTTGTTGGTGATGCTGTTGATTGTGCTGTTGATTGTGCTGCTGATGGTGGTAATGGTGCATCTGAGGTCTGGGCTTCGGAACCGTTATTGGCGGCTCTACGATCTTTCTTGGACCCTCCATTTTATTTTTGTTTTTTTTTTTATTGGTTGTATAGTCCATGATGGATTCTTGCGAATTTCAGGTAATTTTAAATTCTTACGAAAAAAATTACAATTGTCTCAAAGACGACAGTTTTTTTCGCGCTAAGTACAAAGCAAGAAACTCAAATACTTTCTACTTATAACCTACAAACAGCACAAAATTCTTACATTTTCATTTTCGAGGTTAAAACAGACGTTGATCTTTGAGCTGTATATATTGTACGTACCTCCGCAGCGTTCGCAGCAGCTCCAAAAAATCTACCGTCCAAATGATGCCTACCCAAAAAAAATAATAAGGAAGAAAAGCCGAAACGCGGTATTTAAAGCATCGTATACTTGTTTTCCAAACGGCTCGCAACAAACAACTAAACAAGAAATCGTCATGCGCCTCCACCCCGCAGTTTTGATCTTCGTCTCGACCAATGACAAGTCTCGCATTTGCACATGCGTAATGAGCATTGACTCCGCTCCGCTTTGCAATAAAAAGAATAAAAGTAGCAGAAATTGAGGAATTGTTAGGTTTTGTAATAATCTAATTAAAAAAAACTGCGCATACTTATATTGAATACTTATTTCATGAAAAATGGAAAACTATTAACACCGCAAAACATTTATGTGGCTTGGGCGCGTGGTACCGTATCAAGTCGGGGCCCCAGTGGGGGCCTTCTTTGTTTTTTGCAATTTTCGAAATT
>UXGD01007831.1:0-10367 GCA_900474315.1 Torymus auratus | reverse complement strand
GATGTGGTTTGCAGAGGTTTGAGGAGTTGGGCTTGGGTACTTATAAGTTGATAAAAATAAAAACTGATGTTGCATGATAGATTGCATGTTTTGCAGAATATTTAGAGAATTTTTGTGAATTATGTTGTATTCGACAAAAAAAAATAGAGCAGTCAAAATTTACATTGTTGAATTCTAATATATATAAGAGCGTTTGAGCCTCAATCCTCTAGAACTCCTCTAAATTATCACTTCTTCATTTATATATAACGTAATTATCAGTAGTTAAGATGCCAGTAAGCTTTATTACTCCAAACAAACAAAACCTCACGTCGAGATAAAGAAGTGAGCGCTCCGCTTACTTTATTAGATACCCTGTAATCCCATCTAAATTCCACAACGCAAAAACATATCTCTCCCATCGAGCCCCATACGCACGCTCAACGTTTCTTAGAACTTCGCGCTGACGCGCTATATATCGTTCTGTTTACGTGTCTACGCGTCCAACGCGCCGTTGTTTTTGTTTTGAAGAAGAGACGCCCACGCACGCGCAGAGACGCGACGCTCGCGCATCATATCATCATCCGCGCGTTTGGACTTTCCCGAGCAAAGATGGCGTCGGATGCTCGCGATCAGCTGATTGCCTGCATGCAGGTGCAAGGAGAGCCGTCAAAAGTCGCTTCCGCGCGTGACGCGGTCTACGAAAGTGAGGATCATTTCGGAGCAGATTTTTCGGATTTGCGTAAGGATAAAGACGACGACGGTGGTTTGGTTTAGGGGGGAGGGGAGTACGCGGGTGTAGGTTGTTGACAAGTGTTTTTGTAAGGGAGAAGAGGAGTTTGCGGTGGTTCTAATAGTTGCGGATATTTGTGACTGTAAGTGATTGGGAGATTCGTGAAAGTTTTAGCGAGATTTTTAAAATACTCCAAAACGATTGGAAATATAGGTATGTGCTGTACACATTTAAAACAATCAATTGTTTCTCGGTAAAATATTTAAAAGAACAACCTACACCCGCGCACTTTCGGACTTCCGCGTAGGTTACTTTCAAACCAGGATGTATAGATGTACGAAACTTTCTCTTTTCGCCAGGTTGAGGACGACGAGGACATGGCCTGGCTGTCAGGCCTGGCGGGCAAGGCCGAAGAGGTGCTGAACACCATCGACCGGAGCACAGCGGCGGTGCTGAAGAAGGATGAGTTGCGGCCCGACTTCGATGAGTCATCTGGTTTGCTGGAGGTCAGGTCGCTGCCACCCAATGGCGACGGCCTCACCGTCGAGGAGTTTTTGCGGAATGAGGCAAAGTGAGGAGAATTTTTTATGCATACAGTGTTTTTCTTGTATTAATTTAAAAGCACATTTAATAAGTAAAGAGGATATCTCGGTTGCTATTTAATTTGGAGTAATCTAATAGTTATCTCCCAATGATTAAATATTCATATCGTGAGTGAATTTTATATGTTAATGAAATGCATTGTGCATGAATGTCCAACAGATACTCAGATTCAAAGGCGTACATAGAGAGGAAGTCACCCTTTTCAAATAAAATGGCAGTATCAGCACCGACTACGCCTGCACATGGAGACAGATCATTGAACTTGCAGTCCGAGTCTTTGGCTTGGCTTGATAAAGCATCTCTAAGTTCTGATACAAAGGAGAATTTATTGGACGTTCCTAGTAGTAACCAATATAATGATATGGAATTTAATGATTCCAATACTGTTTACAAAGTGATGAATGAAAGCACAAATGCAAGTGAAGACTCAAATCAACTTAAAAATTTAAATGGTAAGAGTGATAATTTAGTTTGAAATATCTTGAAAAGAAAAGTTTTAAAAATTTGATGTTTTTCATTTTATAAACATTTTTTTAGATAATTTTGAAATAGCAAATTCTACACTACCCAAAAAAGAAAGTGTAAAAGTAGTGGATAAAGAGCAACAGCTTCGAGCAGAATACCAAAAAGAAATTGATACACTTCGTGATAGAATAAGTAATTATAATTCTGAAAAAACACGTTTCATAAGAGAAATTTCTGATCTTCACTCAACATTAGAAAAAACCAGATCTGAATTGAATTCTGTTGAATCTGAACTGGAGCAACATCGGGCTAGAGCCTTGAAGACATTGCAAGAAAGAGATAAACTTATTGCAGAATTAAGGAATAATTCTGGAACAGAATTGGATGACACTAGTGTTTTAGTTGAGCTGAATCAATTGAGGTAAATTTTTTTTTCAGCAGTAAGTACTAGGATTAACTTTTAATTTTCAATTTTTTTAATATTTTTGAAATTTTTAAATCATAGGCAAGAACGTGAAGTGTTAAGAGAAGAAAATCGGCAAATTAGAGAAAAGCTTCGCATTGCTCGCCAAGAATCAATAGATGCAGATCTTAACGCTGAAAAAGTTAGACAAAGAGCCATGGAGGCTAGCATACAAGCTCGAGAAACTGTTGCTAATGAAAGAAGAAAAAGATTAGAAGTAGAAGAAGAAGCTAAACTTCGAAGTGAGGTATACGATTACCAAATTAATAATTGCTTTGACAAAAACTTTGTATAAAAAGGATTTCTTTACAAAATTATATTCATTTTCTTTTTAGGAGGTAAGATCATTACGTGAGGAGTTATCTCTTCGCCACAATACATTTTCAGCAAAACTTCAGAAACAAGAATCTGAAATTTCAAGACTAAGGTCACAACTTTCAGCAGCAGCAACGCCTAATTCAGAAGTTGAAACACGTTTAGCTAGTTTAACTAGAACTTTAGTACTAAAACAACAAGAACTTGAACATCTAACAACTGAAAGAAATGCATTGAGATTACAACTTGAAAAGTTAGAGGTAATAACTATACATTTTATAATATAAAATTTAAAATACTATATACTTTTTAGCAATAAGAAATATTTTAAGTATTAATTTATTTATGGGATACTATAGCATGAATATCAAAATTGGAGGAAAAGTATACCTTTAAATGGCAATGACACTGATGATGCCAAAGCACTACTGCCAAGTTTCCTAATGGAAAGTCCGTTTGATACTGGTGTAGCAAGACGAGTGAAAAGAGCTTATTCATCATTAGACTCTGTGGGAGTAAGAATTGGAGTATTTTTAAGGCGGTATCCTTTAGCAAGAATTTTTATACTAATTTACATAGTAAGTTCAAATTTTTATTTAGTTTTAATAGAGAAATACGACACTCAACAAATGTTATTTTTTTACAGGCCTTACTTCAATTTTGGGTCCTGATTGTACTCTTTTCACAGTCTCCAGAAGCGCGCTAATTTAATAAAAATATTAATATTACATTGTGATTAATTCGTTAAAACTTTTTTAATTGTTGTATATAAAAATTGTACATATATAAGATATAAAGATTGATATTCTAAAGTTATTGGTTATATATTCATATAGAATAAAAAATGTTTTTTAAAAAGTCTTATGCAAATAATTACCCTTTCCTAAACGCTTTTTGCGTTTCATCCATTATTCAATAAGACGATGTTGCGTGTTGCTGATACGAAAATTACTGACTACTTAAATTACGAAGAAAAAGTTTCACCGGTATGTGTAAGTGCTAACAGCCATGCACACCTACACGGAGAGAAAAAATTAGGAATTGAAAGAAGAGCGCTCTTAGGTGTATCGCAACGTGATTCTTGGGATATTAGCGTGACAAAACTCCACGTGATAATCTCTAATTCTCTAGACTTTTCTCTCCGTGTATGTACGAATGAATACATTACTTATTTGTGTTTGCGCGCGCACGGCGATGTCAAGGTTATGCCGCATTCGCAAATCTTGTAGGTTATGTTAGTCTGTTTGACGCACGAATGGTTGTCGTCTGATAGTTTGAACCTGTTATCTTTCGGCTTGATGAATCTTCAGTGGGTGATAACAAAATAAAAAGCAATTAATGCTTTTATTAATAACTTTTTGAGGTTAGTAGATAATCTTTTAAACTTTTTGTGTAAAATATAGAAGTTTTTTGTATTATACACATATTTATAATCCTTTATTGATTTTTTCAGATGTTTTGCATTAATGTGACAATTATCTATCAATAAAGCCACTTCTCGAAATCATGATGGAAAACTTAATATATAGAATTTAAAGCTATAAATTTTTCGGTATTATATCATGAATATTTGAATCATGTTTACACGAGTGAAAAACTTTTTTTATAACCACAGGCGTAAATTCCTTTTTGGTGGGGTATTCTTTGGTACTCTAATTATATTAGCTAGATATGCAAGGAGTAAACTTCGGGAATGGCAGGAGAAAGAAGTAAATGAACTATTGGAAAGAAGTCGAAGAAGACAACATTTTGAAAGCACAGAAAGAACATGCGATCAGACTGCATTGATGCTCTGTGGAAATTTAAGGACTGCGGTTACCAAGTGTCTTGATTGTGAAAAGATAGTGAATGATCTTCGATATGGAACTGCTGAGAAAATTTCTTCATGGAATAAATTGAAAATTTTTGCTATTTCAAGAACAGCAACTATAGTGTATTCTTATACAATGCTTGTAATCACTTTAAGAATACAATTGAATGTTCTTGGTGGAAGTATTTTGAAAGACTCAAAAATTTCTGACAACTCTCCTCAGAATACAGATAAGGTAGATGACAAGATGAAAGAAAAATATTTAGCGATGTGTGGTTATTTAATGACAGATGGAGTACAAAATCTTTCATTATTACTGCAGAGAAAAGTTGAAGAAATCACAGCTAGTTATTCTCTTGGAGATAAACTACATCTTCGTGATGTACAACACATTTACTGGGCAATTACATCTACAGTATCATCTGCAGAAGAACATGATCCAGTGAAAAATTTGTCCACTTATATTATTGGTCCAGATTTTGTAAGAAGTAACCAAATAGACAAACCACTTGCAAAACTTCTAGATCAAACTCTTGATCTTTTGGAAAGTCAGGAAGTTCAAGATTTAATTCAAACAAATTTAAGAAGTGGATTTGCCCTTCTAATTGATAGAATATCAGAGTATTTCAATGAAAATAGCAAGAGTGATGGTGAAACTTCAAAAGATGACACATTTGTGAACTTGAATGCAGTGACAATGCCAATGGCTAAAATAATTCCTATATTAAATGGACAGGTTCCAGAGAATCCAACATCTGGTGATCTACCGTCTGATTGGTTGCAAAGACTGTTACTGAGTGAAGAGCTTAAAGCTTTGGGAGCAAATATTTACGAAGCTTTTAGTTACTGAATTTTGTATATTTTATTTTTTTTTTGTTAATGAAGTCTATATTTCTGGAAACAGTCGAAAAACGAATAATTTTTGTTACTTACTGGTAAGGGCATGGAACATTTCATATACATACGGTGTGCATGTGCATTTCGTATACTGTTACAAGTAATTTTTAATATAAAAAGTGTACAATAAAAAAAGTTATAAGACTTTATTTAACATTCTTTAAGTAATTTCTAGTACCATTACACATATTTCCTATGATTCATTTTTTAATTTATTACATCAAAATTAAAAAAAAATATTTTCTTATTTAGGAATGACAAGTTTTTAAAAGATTAGTGGAAAGAAAGGAGAGCGCTGTTTTTAGATATTTTGTTTATTTACAAAACAATGATATAAAATATACATTATTAATATTATATAAAAGTAGAGTGAGTAAACTGCTTATAATTACAACCTATTCACTGATAGAAATTCATGTCTTTTTAAGCTGTGTGCAGCCGTCCGCGCCAATTAAAAAGACATAATTTCGGTGTATCATCTATTACGATATCCCCAAAAAGTCAGTCTAAACGAAAGAACTTGGACACTTGTTTTCCGCGAAATTTCCAAAAGTCACCCCAATCTTCAGTGTCGAAATTCTCCCGTTCGTGTGTATTACTTAAGATAATTTTTACAAAAAATACTTTGTCTTCATAACAAAAGTTTATCATAGAAATTCGTTCGCCGTTCTTTTATTGTTATTGCAACAAAATACGAATACTGGGACACTCGCTGGAACGTCACGTTCGATTCGCTCGAGCTCTGCTCAATTTCGACGAAGAGATGTGTGAGTCGAGAGCCACAAATTTACAGTTCCGGGCTGGGATTGCTTCGGCGAACGTAGCGGTTGAAGTAGTCGGGGCGCCAGCATTTGCAGCTGCCCGGTACCAGGAACCAGTCGTAGTACAGTCGTACCTGGAGAAAGTATACAATTAGCATAATGTCGGCTCATTCAATTCCTATTCTTTCAAACATGAGCTATTCAAATGTATATTTCTTTTTATTCAAACTGTTGGTCGCACTTAATTGTCAATAAGTTATAAAAAAGTTTAAAGTAACGGAAATATGTATATTATAAGTGTTAATAAGTGTGACATATTATTTAAAATTCGTATAATAAAATGAACATTAAAACTTAAACATTAACAAATAGAAAAAATATTCGAGATTATTTTCTTATCCAAAGATATTCTCAATAACCACATGATGACCTAAGCATATTCGTATAGCGAGCATATAATATTGGCTGTTGGTAAATTATATTTCAAAGGTGTTACCGTCGATATAAAAATTTAAATTTCCCGCCTCGAAACTTACCGATTGAACAGATTATACTAATATTATAATGATTGAAATTTCGGACTATAAATTACAGATTCCTACAAATAATAATGTCGCAAATTAAAAAAAAAAGAAAAAGAATAAGTATCTCAATGAAATTGTGACAGCAGCTGTATTATATGTATTTTTGCAGTGCCCATAACCTTTCGACTCATTTCAAATAAACCTTCCTTCCGATAAACTCACCTGGAAGCATCCCATATCATCCACCCCGTCGCAATGATGACCCTGGGACGATCCTCCAGCGGGCGACACACCACCCAGATTATTACTGCTGCTGCCACCGCTGCTGCGACCCTCGCTCTCACCGGCGCGCTTCTGCAGGTACTGCTGGTAGTTCTGGAAGTCGTGAACGGGCGGTGGCGAGCCGGCGACGGGCTCGCGAGGTCCGGGTAGACGGCCGTGCTGCGTCTCCTCGAGGAAGGTGTCCGGGTAGAAGATCTCGGCGACCAGCAAGCTCGTCCAACGAGGCGATGAGAGACAGCCGCCGTCCAGGTAGTGGCAGCGCGATTGCCTGTAGAGGTGAGTGGATATAATCATTGAGTTTTAATAAATAATGAAATAATAAAACCATGTCAAATTATTCTACTTTTGGATTATTAAAATGGTATTATAACGAAAAAAAATGTTTACTCTTAAGGTAATCTTTCGATCGCATAAGTTTGTGCATGCAGAATAGTATATTGTTTATATAACACAAACAATTCAACGCGGTTACGAGTTACGACTACTGTATAACCATTTGCATATCAATGCTGACAAAAGAGCACGCACCTCAAGCTCCTATAATTTGCACACAATACCCAATAAACCGTCTAAAAATACCTATAAGTATATACACATATTATACTCACATGCATCGCGTCACCTCGATGGTCTGAGTGAAGTAGCCCTCGTACGGTATTTGCACGACGTAGCGCCAAACGCCTTGGTAGTTCTTGGCGAACACAGGCGTCGCGTACTCGACTTTAGCGGGACAGGGCGTGGGCGGACCCGTGTACTCGCTCTTCTCGGCGGTGGTTGTCGGTGTGCGCTGACGGTATTCCAGGTTCGACGTACCGGGTGGCGGCTCGTCCCGACGTTCCGCCGCTGGGGAGGTCAGGGGTTCGCCCTGGATGGCTTTGTAGAGCATGCATACGCTGTGGAGGTTGAGAGGATTAATTATTTCACTAAATTATGTAGTCCAAGTATGATTTTCGCGTTTGTTTGACCTGTAAAGTGGGACTAAAGTGACCATTGTTAAACTGGTGGAGGAAAAAAGTAGCTATAGCGGATGTTTTTGAGCTTTATATCGGCTGCTAAAAAAATTTCGGAGATTTTTAGAAAAATCATCGATAATTTTTACAAAATATTTTGATATTAAAATTCGATCATGAAAAATAGATTTTATTTTAGCAAAATAAAAAATAATCAAATGAGCGCATGGTTGTCGTGTTTAAAAACGGTCACAAAATCGCAAAAAGCCCTTTTCTTTAAACCTCAGCCATAAAAATGCACTAATCGCAGGAATCGTCAACGTCGAATTTAAGAGCTTTTTTATGCCTTTTTGACGTTTAACTTTAAACCCTTAAACTTTAGAAGGAATTGCCATTTTTCAATTTTCAAAAAAAAGAATGAAAGCTCTTTGTCTGTAGCTTCATTTTCTTTTTTTAAACTTTAAGTAGATCGGTTCTGGACTAAATGGCTGAGGCTTCAAGAAAAGGGCTTTTTTGTCATTTTCTTGAAAAATTGTAACCGCTTTGGGGACGCGAAAAGTTGAAATTTTTCTGGATTTCCTCATATAACAATTCAAAAAGTATGGGTTTATTTATAAGATATACTTATTTTATACGTTAATCTCTTTAATATTGTAGATAGTTCAGGAATCTAATATAATGCTGTAGTAGGTTAAATAATAAAATGATTTTTAAATTAATGAAGAGTATAAAATTTATAAAAGAACGTTAAACTTAATGAAAACTATTGTATTGATATCATTTTTATTCATCTTCCTAACTAACAAATCACCCTCATGAAATCAAGGGCGTGATTATGTTAGCTGGTCGAACAACAAAATGATTTTAAAAAAAATAAAGAGTATAATATTTATTAAACGACTTTTAAAATAAATAAAAACTAATGTATTGATGTAATCTTTAGTCATCTTCCTTCTAAAAAATCACCCTCATGAAATCAAGGACATAATTATATTAGTTGGTTGAATCATATCGATTATTCGATCTTTTCAATACGGTATCGCGTTATTCCTATATTGATATAATCTTTAGTCATCTTCTTCCTTCTAATAAATCACCCTCATGAAATCAAGGACATGATAATATTAGATGGTCGAATCATATCGATTATTGATTTCGATCTTTGCAATACGGTATCGCGTTTTCCAATATTGCAGTATCAAGATATATTTATATTTTTCAGATCCACTAATACACCCTTGGCAGTTATTTCTGTTATCATATTATACAAAGCCGTCTAGCGGTTGAAATATAAACTAATATTATAGATGTGTATGACAGAATGATTTCTGATATTCAAAAAAATAATTATTGATAAATATTAGGGTCGTTACACGCAGCTATCGTTAAAAAAAGACTCCGTATTTATTTAAACAAATAAAATTATAAGTATTTAAGAAAACCAATAATATAATAATGTAAGTAGGTTGAAAGAAAGCTTTGTAATACTTACACACCACCTCCATTCTCACAGAACTTTCTGCCACTGCGCGACATATCGCCGACATCTTCCTCATCTTCCGTCGCCCTCTTTTTCCTCAGACTGCGCTTCTGGTCGGTGTCAACTCTAAACATTCATTTTCAACCGTTATCACCTCATGAAATTCAATAAAATATCAGATTACATGAAATATCAGCGAAAGAACTCACGAATTTTGAGAGAACGGCTGAACCTTCGCGACCTTTGGCAACGAATCATCGGCCTTCAGAATCGGCAACGCCTTGCTCAGGAACTTGAGTGTGTGATTTCTTATCAGCTCACTACAAACAATCACAATTAAATCGTCAACAATTGCACATACACGCACCTATATAAGTATAAGAAAATCCGAGAAACTTTTATAAAATTTTGGTAACTTCAAAATTATAAAAGTTTCTGGGATTGGCTCACATAAATAATAAACTCATCCGTACAATGGATACGACGAACCGCCAAAGTTCTGCTTCATCGGGTTCCTCGGTATATACCCCTTGTTCAAATCTCCACAAATATTGTGTATCGACACGAACCCCTTGCCCTGCTTTCCCGTATCTGCAACACAAGAGCCCAACCAGTTCAGCATTATCACCACTTTCTAACGCTTCTTTACTATTCTTCATTGTTGTAATCACATCATATACTTCACTCACCATGACACTCCTTGTCGCTGTCTATGTAGGGCGGCGGCCGGACCTTGGGCGGTTCCGCGTTCGGCGACTCGACGAACGCGTAGTAGCCCTCGGGTGGCTCGTCCGGTAGCGTATTCTTGTCCGGTCCATTGCCTTTGTCCTCTGCGAAGCAGGACGCGCACAGCAGTATCATCTGGAACACGTGCATTGTAGGCGGGTGTTATTTTTGGAATGCAAGTCGTGATGTCGGGACTTGGAATTTGGGTTATTGAGAAAATGAAATTTTGGCTTTGTGGTTTTTTTGGAATTTATGGTTGCTAAAGTGGGTTGGTGTGAGGATAAAGATATAACGTTTATCGGAAAGCTGTTTCCGTATAAAAGCTCGATAACATGGGGTACTTAACAGATATCACGGTTTATTGTTATATGTGTTTGGA
>UXGD01007830.1:0-10367 GCA_900474315.1 Torymus auratus | reverse complement strand
CTCTTAAAGAGTCAGATGAATGCAATGCCAATGCCACTAGAACTATAGTTCATAAGACTCCAGAGAATACAAAGAATATAAGTGTAAATTATGAAAAAGTAAATGCTAAAACTAAAGAAGACTCTAATTTAGACAAATTCAGTGAACTTATTACAGACGATGAATCATCACCTGAAAGCACAGGATATAGATTACAGAAACAGAAACTTTTGAATCAGCAGAAACGTGTTACTAGGTCCAGCACCTCTATAATGAGTGAAGAAGAACTTTTCCAAACTCCCATTAAAACCCTTCAGAAAGAGAAAGATTTAAAAGCAGACACCTTAATAAATAGTTACAAATCATCAGCATTATTTAGTCCATATGCTAAAGATTTAGTTAAAAAAAGAGTTGAAGCATTTGAACAAGTGACAAGTCCAAAGACAAATGAAAATGAAACTGGAGGGAGAGTTACAAGGACAAAAACACGTGCATTAGCTACTGCAAGCTTTATTGAAACTCCACCACAAACTGTGGCACAAAAATTGGCTAGAAAATCATTGGCTAAAGCTAAAAAGATTTCTCTAGCAAAACAAATAAAAGAACATAATGAAACTAAAGAGGTAAGTAAATTTACACTTTAATGTATTTTAATAGATACTAATATGTCTTTTGATGTTTAACTTGATTGTAGTATAATGACAATACTATTAAAATAAAGTATACAAAGGCTACAAGTTCCTTGGAAAAATCAGCCCAGAAATCCCAGTTGAAAACTACGCCGCTGGGAAAACGTACATTGCAAATGCCAGGTTCAATAAGCAACTATCAATATACAACACCTACGAATACACAAAATCTTAATGCTGTAAGTCTTTATAACTTGTATTTCTATAAACAATATAAATAATATTTTCTTTAAGATTAACATTTTTTAAAATATTTTATAGTACTCTAAATCCACGAGTGTATCGCGTGGAAATATCGTGACACACACGGATTCGTTTATTCAACCAATGAAATCAGCTCAAAAAACCATAGACAGGGCAGCCGAAGAGAAAAGAAGGAGAGCACACGAAGACGACGCACGACGAAAACGTGAAGAGTTATTAAAAGCTCAAGCTGATGAAAAGAGAAGGTAAACGGTATTGAAGATCTTTGTAAAAAAATCAGTGAGATTCATTATTTTTAAATATATGTAATCTTGTTTAGGAAACGGGAAGAAAAGGAACTTAAGAATAAGTTAGCTAGGGAAGCTAAAGAAAAATTAGAACAAGAAAAGAGATTAAAAGCTGAAAGAGAAAGAGAGGAGAAAGCAAAATTGGCGCAGCAAATACAAGAGAAACAAAAAGAGGAAATGGAAAAGAAACGCTTAGTACAATTACAAAGAGCACAAGTATGTTTGGAGATATACTCGCCTAAGTGCAAAAATGTTGTATGTCCTCTTTTTTCATTTTTTGAGTTAATACAAAAAATTGTGAATTGAGAATATAGTCTGAAATATTACAGTGTTGTATTATTCTCTCGATCGTCTCGAAATTAGAAAAAGTGGACATACAACATTATTGCGCTTAGGTGACGATAACTTTTTAGTGCCCCAATATTCTATAGTACATTTAATGAATTATTTTTGCGTTGTAGGAAAAAGAAGAAAGAAAAAAACAGGAAGAACAGTGGAGATTAAACCGCTTGCAAGAACAAGAGGAGCAAGAAAGATTACTTGCTGAGCAGAAACGGCGTGAAGAAGAACAAGAGAAACGTAAGCTGTTAGTTGAAACGAAATTAAAGAATCAAGCATTAATGCAAGCTAAGGTAGTTTACGCCATACATTATTATTACTAATTATAAGCATCTTTTTCACAGTATATTGATTAAAAATTATTTTTATCTTAGGCAAAAGTATGGGCTCAAAAACTGGCGCCAATCAACTACAAAATTGACAGTGATCCAGATGAAGATGAATCTGACGATGAAAGAAAACCTAAACATCCAATTCCATCATGGGCATCAAGTAAGAAAAATATAATTCAATTGAAAGAAATTTATGTGAAGCCTATTAATGTCACATTATTAAATTTGTATTTGCAGGACATGGCCGACAGGCTCAATTAGAAATGCAACAATATATTTCAATGAAAATAGTTACAAAGTTCTTTGATACCAAAAAATGTACGCCTGATCTAAGAGAGTTGTTCACTGGTATTGATCCAAAAAAATTAAAACGATCATCCAGTGCTATTTGGAAAACTCCTCCTCGATTTTCGATGATGGATTCAGTTTTGGAGAATTCAGACAAATTGGATTCTTAATAAATAGAAGGTAATAAGAAAATTATACTCCGAGATCTCGCATTATGCTTTAAGAGAGTGTATGTGGTATGTGCCTTGGAAAAGTAATCAAATTTGATTGCCCAACAGTCTGCACAGTTGTACAAATTAATTGTTTTTATACAGAATAATCGATTTTTATTTATACTATTTTATAAGCATGATCAGCATAGTATTTAGAATTGGAGGTGATATAATTATTAAGTTAATATTGTGACAGTAACTTAAATCAACTCTAAATGTTTTAACAAATTGACTGTTTTATAATGTTATAAGCGACTTTTACACGAATATATACATCTATGATACAAACATCCAATTTCTCTTAAATTTATTTTCAATCAGAATTGATAAATGATTTGTTTAAACGAAAAATTAATTAGGTGTAAAAATAAAAAAAAAAAACACGCTACCGCGGGCGTTTATATTTATAATAACGGATTTAACAATGACGGAAGAACTTCAGAAAATCTTATCACAAAACAGTAAGTTAATATATTTAATATTAAAAAAATTAATTATTTAATAAAATTATGCGAAAGATTTTTTTTCTTTTATATATTTTTAATACGATAAATAAAAATAAAAAAATTTTAATTTTAAGATCCACCTAATATTATTCTTAACAGTAAAATCAATTATTATCATCAAAAATATTTATTCTAGATTTGAACCATGCAATAGGTAAAGACAAGGGGTACATGCATAAATCAAAAAGTTTCGATCGGTTATTTCGTTATAAAAAAAATAGCAATTTTTAACTAGTACGCCAAGATAAACAGTTGAAGATCTGGCGTTGTAATAAATGAATTTAGCAATAAATTTTTCTGTTTAATTTTTTTTACTAAGGGTCTCGACTGTCCCGAGATTCTAACAACACAGCGTAAAATACGCTTAGAAAAGTTGGTTTGAAGAAAGGAATTAATTTTTTTGTAACATATAATTCGTAGATATATAAGTATACTTATAACATGTTATATTATTTATCCCTAAAAGATCGAACCCCGCGCAAAATAAAGTCGAAGACATCATCCAATCAGGAATCCACAATTAACTCGGGAAATCAGGATCTGGTATTGGAAAGCTTCTACTGCTAGATAGTAATTTGTACCTATTTTGTAGAATTCAACTCGCAGCCCGCATCTTTTAGTTCATTGGTTAATTCTTTTTGATAAAAAAAAAAGTCAAGTTCGATAGAAACAGCCAATTGTAGTATTCGTACTTTATCAGCGTCAGGGACAGAGGAGCAGAGCAAAAGCAAGCTTATTGTAGAATCTCCGTTAGAAGGTACAGTAGGTTGTAGATGGCGCGCTCAGGAGAGTTGTACGTAAGTTGTACAAATGTAGACCAACCCTAAGCTGCTGCTACTCCGAAACTCCAAATTCCGAAACGCGCAGATGAGAAAGAACAGCCGACCGTCCGATGTTCGACGATTTCGATCTGATCGAGTTTTGTGAGCAGCCGCCGTTGTTTCAACAGGGATCAACGCCTCCTGGGTAAAGAGTAAAAGGTCCTCTCGAAAGTGAAGAGAAGAGAATAGAGGAAGAAAGAGTGTGTGTGTGTGACGCGAGAAGAAAATTATAGTGGAGTTGGAGTGTTTCAACTTCAGTCAGTGGACGAAGGAAAAGAATACCGATGGAGACGGAAACGCTGGAGCTTGAGGATGGCGAGGTCGTCGACGACGAGGTAAGAGAGAATTCTATACGCTCATCACGGTAGGCTCGACGGGGACTAACCAAACTTAACCTCACTTTTTCGAGCCTTTGGCATCGAAGTTTTTTCCGTGAGTCAGTCTATATGGCCTCAGAAGTATACGCGAAAGCTTCAAGTAGTCCACGCGAAAATTTGTTTTCAGCGATTTACTAAAGAATTAATAAAGAATTATGCATATCAAGTGCGGCACTCACTTTCTATATTTGATCGAGAATAGGCTCAAACCTAGGTACTTGTAATTTCGAGTACGCCAATAGGTGTTTTCACGTTCGCTTCTAAGGCCCTCTAGACATACTCTGTTTTTCCGTCGTAGTTTGAGACTTGTGAATAATCGTCTAGGTTTTACCTGCAACGATTTTTCTCGGTGTCTGTATAGGTAGACGCTTTTTTGCGATTCAATGACGCATGTTTCGGAGCCATTTAACTGGGAGAGGTTAATACTATAGAACATGTAGAATGTAGCTAAGCAATTCTAAATGTCTACGAAGGGTATTAGAGGAGAAATGTTATAATTTTTAGATACTCTAATGAATATTAGGAGGTTGAATGACAAAATAATGCTAATGATAATAAATGTATAGTTTTCTTATATGGAATAGAATTCAAATATCTTAAATATTTTATATTTTATATATTTTTAGGTAACTTTAATAATAATTATTTGCAATTCATATTTTATTTTCAGCCTATTGATGCCTTTGAAACATATAATGTCTTGCAAAGACCTCATAATCATGTACCCCCTGTGCCCGAGCAGTCTGCAAAACTTAGATACAGTGATGAATCTGACGAATCTGAACCATCTGAAAGCGATTCAGATTCTGATGCTGGACACAATAGAATCAAAAGACCTAAAATCAAGATAAAACGATGCAAAGCATCAAGTCAATCTAGGTCTATTAATGACAAATATAAGGTTTGGTGTACCCAAGTACAAGAGGAATCATTGACCGAAGATTTAGTTTCTTGTGGAGTTACAAGAAGTTTATACCATGATCGTAATGTAGAGAGTTATGATTATACACTTGGATACTCACTTGGTAATAAGAAAAGCCGATATAACAATACTTCTGATGAAGATCAGGAAACTGAAACAAGACTGACAAATAAAAGAACGTTTACGGATAGACGTAATGCTAAATTAAGATTGGGTAAAAGAAGAAAAAGCCATGAAGATGAAGATGATCCAAAAGGATCAGCTAGAATAATTCCTGATTTGACTGTAACTTTAGAGTCAACAGATGATGAAGTAGCAGCAGATATTACAGAAAAATTATCTGAGAAAAAAGATATACTTATAAGTAAGTAGAAAATTTAGTTTAAATTATTATGCGTATCATAAATATATAAAAACAATTTTCACGTATATTCATTTATTTTTTATATTACAGAAAGGGTAGTTCAGATATTAGGAAAAGAACAGGCTATTAATTTTTTCCAAAAAACAAAGAAAATAGAAGAAGAAGGTGGCATGTTAATCATGAACGGATCAAGAAGGAGAACTGCAGGGGGAATTTATCTATACCTCGTCAAAAATGATGATCACATTCCCCAGCCAAAAATTCGAGAAATATTCTATCAAGATAAGAGAGAAAATACAGATAGGAAAAAAATGTTAGAAGCATCACATAGAAAGCAAAAAAGCCAAGAAATTATGAAGCTTTTAGAAAGTATGTGAATCTTTTTTATCTGCTAATAGTCAAAGCTATGTAACATAAAACCTCTAATTTGATATAAATAATTATTTTTTCTTTAGATGGTTCAGATAAAGATTTGCCAGCCTTATTAAATAGAGAACTTTCAACGCGACAGATAGCAGAGGAAGCAAGATTGAGAAGAGGTGAAGGAATGGACAGAATTACCATTGATTCTGATCGCACAGTTTCTAATCCACCACCAAGCCCCGTAACTGATGATCCTGATCATTCTGAACCTCCAAATCCAGTGTGTTCAAGGCATATTCAAGAATATGGAGATGATTTCCTTGATATTGGGACAGAAGTTGATATGGAAGTGTTTTAAGTCAATTATCTTTTTTCTTTTTATATTGAATATTAAGACACTCAATTAATTATGATTAATTTAATATTATCGTTACGTAAAACTTCTTCATTTTTAATTAATTAAGGTTAATTAACTATAATTTCTTTTCACAATGTTTGTTTGCGTATGGAGTTAACGTTTGTAATACGCAAGGAGTTCATAATTGTAAATACGTGCGTGCTGATTGTCTCAACTCACTCACTTTGTACAGACCTTTGCAAATATTTATGTACAATTTCATAACAGGAAATTTCTTAAAATTAAAAATCAATAGCCATAATGAAACAATCAATTAAAATTAAGGCAAATATTGATCTTGTTAAACTATTTACACTTCAATTACATCATTGTACATTATTACATTATCTAAGGATGGTTTTATACGTTAAATAGATTTTATAGAAACCTTGTCATTTTTATAATGTTCTTGTTATTATAGAGCCGAAATTCTCGTAAAAATAACAAGTTAATATAAACCAAAAGTACTAGTGGTGAAAATTATATCTTAATGACTGGAAAAATTGGTAATAATTGTAAATTAAGCTAACTATATTAGCTTATATATTCTTCGTATCAATACGTATTTTAATTTTATTAATACATCACAATACCAGTCATTTTTAAATAAAAAACTAGATCGCACGCGCGCGAAGATAAGCTGTAAGGATCAACCTTATAATAAAAATATAAACAAACAACATTATGTTGCCATGCACATAGCTATAACATGACTACACTTCCGACCAATCAGATTGCAAATAAAACGCTAAAGAAAATAGCCATTAATTTTAATTAAGAGGAATAAAGAGGATAAAAAAATATTGTCTTGTAAATGTCCTGGCATTAAGTCTTTCCAACACTAGTACTTTTATACAACTGCAAATTTGATTTATAAAAAAGATTTTATAGAAAATTTCATTTAGTAATATATAATTTGTAAAAATTTGAATATTACGTGAAAAAGGGAGTATAACATTTTTTTAAAATAGCAAAATGATCTACAAAAACTTTCCTGTCGAAAAAAAATAAAAAAAAAATTTATGCGTAAATGATGGGTAAAGTTAACGTTTTAATTATTTAGGCACTTAATGTTGTAAACAGCGTTTTTCTACAATGTAAGCCTATTGTGCGACTGCATTGTATTGCAACAACTTATATTTAAGTGCATATAAATTTAATGTACATAATACTATTGCATTAGTAAAACAGTAATATGAATCTTGCTAAAATAAAATGGTAAAAATAACTTGTTGCAAAACAAGCATCGTTAAAGTTTAAAAGCCATTGTATAATGAAATAAATTAAATTCATGGTTTAGAAAAGGTAAAATTCGATTATTTTCTTTTTAACAGCTATTTATAGTTTATACATGAATAAAATTCGTATAAAAACTTTGATAAGCAAAAATAATATTACGCCATTTTTTTCGATCAATGAAAGCAAGTATTCGCATCGTCTTTTTACCTGAAAATTTAATAAATTTAGTTTAAAAATGTAAAGAAAATATAATTTTAAATTTGAATAAACAGTCATGTTTACCTGCCCAACTGAGCGATTCTTTAATAGCGAACTTACCCCAGTAAAAATTTGTTCAGAATAACCTTTTTGTAAGCATTCTAAAATGATTTCGTCATCTTGCATAGTCCAGGGAGTATATGAAACGAGTTACAGATTCTGCATCCGATTCTGTCTCGTTTGATTGTCATTGCATTGTTTTGTTTTTTTTTTTTTTTGTTTTTCAAACCCTTACTTAAATTTCAAGATAGTGTTGCCAGATTCATCTTTCTGGGGCACTAAAAGAGAGGGCATGTGCCTTAACATATTTACAATTGGGTTTCTTAATTTATAATCTCTAGAAACTAAAATTTCAACTTGAGAAACAAAATGATTCATCAGCCCTATATATCGATTTTTTCTAAAAATTTTAGAAAGAATAGGTCCTTGACGTATTTTTTCTGTAATTAAGAATTACAATTTTTAAATTGTTTATTAGCAACATTGTATAATTGCAACAATGTGTTAAGGACTTTATACTTGAGCTATATATTTGACCAAATTGGTCGTAAATATTTAACGGGTTGGCTTTTTGATGCACCCTTTCCTTGCGCCTTCGTGCATATACGATCTGGTTCCTCCGATTATACCTCAAAATATGCCGTAAAAGTGCTGTATATACGTAGCTCGCTATAGCTTGGTGCACTTTTTGGATATCATATTCTATATCATGGATATATCTTCTAATTATTTTTTAAAATAATATTCTTGTGGTCTCGGTTGGTCATATGAAATGTTTTTTATAGTGCGTTCAGATAAACTTTATTTTTTCAGCGGAACACCGAAGTTTACTGGCTTGAATTCCAATAGTATATATAATATAAAAAAATTGTTGTTTAAGCCACTATGCTATACCTATGCACCATATATAGGAATTCCGAATGAAAAAATAATAAAAGAAAGGATTAGACTAAGGTGAAAACTACAACAGATTTATAAGTATATTACTCAGAGTATTATCAAATTATACGAATTTATAACTTTTACAAATTTCAAAAATCATAAAGATATTCAATAAACACTATCGAACTGTAGAATTTACAAGAACAGATTTCATATATACATAATATTTATAGAATTATCTGGTAAACTATTTCTGTGTAGAAGAAAACATATACTTAGATATAATATTAAATAATTAGGCATTTTATCTACGGACGCAGATCAAGATTTAACTTTAAATAAATACTGCTAACTGTATTGTACACGTGCAATTCTTTAAAAAGTCTCCCCTTGGTCATAAAACCGACGAAAAAAATTTGAGGTACCTTTACAATTAATTTTTTCGCGTTTTATAAACCTTAATTACAATTACCCGAAAAAACTTTGGAACACAGAAATAAAAGTTTTGTTTTCTGATGGAAATTTAACGTGAGAAAAATGGACGAAAAGTAGTCATCACCGATGATTAGCCAATAGGGAGACCAGTATTAGAACACGCACGGGTGAATGAACATTTTGATAAAATATTTAAAATTGTAAAATTTGTACATTTTGTTTATCGAAAACCATATTTTTGAAATCTTTACGAAATTATTCCTTTCACTTTATATATTGTACACATGCTATGAAATGAATTGCCTTGGAAGAAAATTTTTTTCCGTGTAGTTTTTATTTTTTAATAAATTTTATATTTTACAGTAATAATATTTTTAACAGAGCGAGCATTTTTTCCTTTAAATTTTTTTCATAAAAACGGCGCGCAAACACTTCTTTTTCATCGATAAGCGCCAATTAAATTTTCAGCTCAGAATTATATATACGATAGGCGCGATCAGTTAATCTGTAAACACGCGATTGACGTAGACGCGCGCACCTTATCACATCGTCGTCACTACAGCTCGAGCCGAGATCACTACTCCGAGGAATAGCTTCGTAGTGTATGCACGCGTGAATAAATTGAGAGGAGTTGCGCGTGCCTTACGTCGCGGGGGGCGACGAGTAAAAGTGACTGTGCACAATTTAATTTCGCGAAAAAAGACAACATGGGCAGTATCGCACTCCGAAGAGGTGTCGTGGGTCTCATTGCAAGTCGACCGCAGCACCTGGAAAAACCGATTTTCTCGAGATCGTCACTGGCAGCTGGCTCGTGCAATTGCAGATCGTCGTCCCAGTACTATCCGATCAACGAGAACGTCTTTGGTTTAAACGAACAGCAGAAAGAGGTCCGTGAAATGCGTTTTGTTTATTGATAACTTTGACATTTTTTATATAGCAATAATCAATTTTTGTTTCTTCTTTTGTCATATTTTAGTTGCGAAACCTAGTTTTCAACTTTGCACAAAAAGAGCTAGCTCCAAGAGCAGCTGAAATCGACAAGAAAAACAACTTTGAAGACCTTCGCGTAAGTAAATATAATATATAATTATATAGCATTATTCTGGAAATTAACAGCTGTATGTATTTACATGAATTGACGTCATAGAAATGTTGAAGCTAGTATATTAAACTATAAGTACACGTGTAGCGTACTTATACCGAAATTTATTATTTTTCTCATAAGGATTTTTATTTTAAATTATTTTAAAATTATATTTGTCATGTACTACCTACTGTCTATATTATTTTGAATAGGATGCAATTGAAATAGTTTAAAATATAAAAAATACGATGTAGGTAGACACCGGTAGGTATGTTATAACTCAAACATTCACATAAATCTCTATCTTACCGACAAGTTTAAAAATTCTCTAGACTAGCTCCAGCATATGTACATACATACCTATTCTAATAGTTTTTATAAAAATGATT
>UXGD01007829.1:0-10372 GCA_900474315.1 Torymus auratus | reverse complement strand
TACAGTTTATAAATTCTATAAAACGTAAAAAACCATATGAAATTGTATAAAAGCGTTGCAAATCGTAGAAAACTGTACGAAAACGTATCAAAACGTATTAAAACGAATAAAGTTGTCCAAAAACCAATATTTAGATCCGGTTATATACGTTTTATATGTTTTTGTACGGTTGTATACGGTTTCATACATATTCTTTTTTTCCATACGGGTTGATTTCATTTATCGATTATACAGAGAAATTGACCTGCTATCACCGCTAAAGTGTACGGAATTGACTTTGTTGATGTGCCCTTTGAGGACTTTTTTCGTTGTCATTTTAACTTTCGGAGGATCTCCCACGCTTCCGCAGGCCTCCTCGATCGTCGTATCCTGCTGCTTCTTTTGGTCATCCTGACGAAATCAAATAAATGTCTTTCTTTATTTTACACTATATAAATATCTATAGTCGCATATTATATTATAGAAGAAATAAATAAATAAACGTAGTTTCTTTGTGCCATTACTCAACGCATAACAAATAAGAGCTTATACTTGTCGTACGCGCGTACACGTGATCGGCCGAGTTAATCGAATTAAAAAGTCTGCGATTGATAACACAAAGCTATAATCTATATCAGATCTGGAATATAACAGTTGGTACTTGAATGGCTTTCGGGCGAATACAAACGACGTAAAAGCGAAGAAAAAATCTAGGTGGACGTAAGAAAAGAACTTGGAATAATTATCTTTGTGCGAGATAGATATAAATAATATATTGGAATTGTTTAAACATTGCTAAATTAGCCATTAAATTATTATAATGATTATTTTCAATTTTATAATATAAATCGCGAATATTATGATGCGCTTAGTACTTATTATAGTCGGATATCCAAACAAAAACTGACTGGCAATTTATTACTACTCGAATTTCAAGTGATATCTGATGAAAGGGAAAGGATCTCTCTCAGTTATAATTAGGAGATGATTTGACTTCTGACTTATCGAATTTTTCAACAAGTTTATTATAGAATAACTATATAGTTTGAGCTATGTATGTATATAATATGTCTACCTTGCACTTGTTGATCAGGTCCTCTAGCTCCTTCTTCAGCGCGGTCGTCTCAGCGTCGTCCTTCCCCATCCTAGCCCCGCACTATTTAAACTTTGAGCCTCCGAGGCTGAATTGACCGTTCGCGGAAGTCCTTTTTCCTCGTAATACACTACTCGCGCTTTCTAGGCGCGTTTTTTCCTTCTGCGCGGCGCGCGCACTTCAATATGCGCTGGTCTAGAAACGCGCGGGGGATGAAGCCTGACAAGGCGACGCTACCACTACTGACCCAGTAATCATATTAGATCGGCGCTCCAATCCCATTTGCCTGGACGGCGCGGAGAGGCCTAAGTTGATTAGCCGCGAAGCGAGCGAGTTTCTCTCGATATATACACGCGAAATATAAAGAGGAGCGCGTGTATCATCGTACTCTTACCTGCGGTGTACACGTGTCCCGCGCACACGCTTGCACCCCGATCGTTAGCTGCGCCTTCCCGCTGGGAGTAGTGTGCGCTTTACGTAATGCCGGCATGCTATAATATAGAATGTTTTTCGCTTTTTCAACATTCAATTCTAGCCGACTGTTTTTTCTTCATTTATTTTTACCTTTTCCAATTAAGATATTCCAGCCAGCCATAATCCTAGCTACTTCGTTGCGATTAATCGCTATCTGGAAAAAGCTTGCAATCATAGAAAAATTCAATTTAGAAATGATAAATTCTTTTAGAAATGATTATCCGTTAAAAATCGTTGAAACTTGATTATCACAAACTATAATTTCCCTCATTATAATGATGAGATATATCAAGCTAAGATCATTCTCATGAGCAGCGTGAATTAACGGAAATTTGTTTACACGATCATTCATTCGCCCTGAAAAAGCTATTCGGTAAGCGAGTACTCTACGCCCGACTGAAGATCTCCCAGCGCGCGTCGAAAGCGGAAATCCGCCGCGGTTTTGCCGCTCCGTTTCGACACCAGATCGATCATCGGAATGATCGGATTGGTCACGATCACGTCCGCAGCGAAAGTGACCAACTTTTTGATCGGAGACTACGCGCGTGAAAAGCTGCCGTTACAAATGACTATCTCGATTATACTTCCATCGCACCTATATCCAGCCCGCGCTCATAAGAAACGCGGAAATTTTCGTGCCCGATCATGCGCGCGCTTTCTCGCGTACTTATAAAACCCAAATCCGGACGTGTCTGCCTTTCAGATCGTTTACGGTATAGAATGACGCTCGTGGGGTTCTTCGTACTCGGTCTTTTCGTTCTCCTTGCCGAGGGCTGTCTCCATTCGGAAGGAAGAAACGATAATTCGGTGGCGGATGATAAGACGCAGTATAGTTGTAGCAGGAATTTGAATTTGGCCAACTACGTTAGCAGAAATAACAAGAACTCGTCATGCCAAGAGGGATACAGGGGTCCGCCCAGTCTCGTACGCTGGACTCGTGACGTCCAGCATCAGCATTGCCACTTTGATTTTAACACTGAGGGTAAGTGGACAATTTAAATGTGCCTTTTTTTAGATACGAGAGCACTTAAACATTTATGTTAAAGAAAAGTTAGCTTTTTAAGCTTTTTATAGGATGGAATATGGATGTTAATAAATCTTATTCGATACAATGACTTTATGTAAATTGCCACCGACATTCAAATAGCTATTTTTCATTTAAATTACATTTTAATTCTATAGACTAAACTGTTAAGTATTATCTAGCCATCTGTCGTCCTAAAAGTAATTTAAATTATATGTTATTATCAAGGTATACAATATACATATATTCTTGTTTCTAATTAAATTTTAATGGAATCTGTCTGATATTGCGGTCGAAGTATCCTAATTCAATCAAGAGCAGTGGTCGCTAATTGTTTAGGAATTCAGCGAATTCTTGCGTACATTTTAGGGACGGACAGTTAAACGGAATGGTAATGGCAATTAGAGTCAACTTAGACAATTTTAAAATACCAACTAACAGCGAATTACTTAATGAATATGAAATAGGTCTTTATTATAAATTTATTTAATTATTTTTAAGGTATTTGGGTCACTTAATTACGATTTCCAATATTTGAATTACGGATTTATTGCCAATTTGATATTCGACTAGATTTGATAGATTAAATCAAATGTAATGTAATATAATGAATAAAACTGGATACATTTTTATTTTTAGTTTATAATTATATATAAAAATACGTTTGTGCTCTTCACATTTTGTACTTTATGACATACCTAACACAGATTTCCTACAAGTTACTTTCTCATCACAGAAATTACACTGAATATTTAAACAACTTCAGCATTTTAAGTTAAAAATTGTTTTCACACATTTATAAACAATCCATTATCTTTAATGAAAGATAGTTCATTTTTAACAAAGAATATTATATATAAAACTTGCTCGAGGTTTTTTTAACCCTCTAATGTTGTTACCAAAATAATCTAAACGTACGTCTTCTGTAAAAGGGTTCTTCATGAATGATTGGTCGTCCAGTAAGTGATGATATTTTACTATCTATGATTTCTCCGATGAATGTATAGCAGTACAAGCAGCCAACTAAAATGCCACCAAGATGTCCCATAAATGATGCATTTGGAACCAGAAGGTGTATCAAAAAAAGTTCTGCCCAGACAGCAAATTTACTTGGTACTCTGAACTCTCCAACATTATGTACCCTATCGTGTTCTTCACAAACAACAACGACCTTCAGCGCAAACAAAACTGCAGAAAAGCCTATAGCACAGGATGTGTAATACGAATAATCTTCTGTAATCTGTGTCAATGCATAGCCTAATCCAACGTACATTGCACTACAGCCTAATGAAAACATACCAACAAGTATGGCAAAATTTATTGTTCCATACATAGGCTCTAAGTACGATCCTTTAAGAAGAAATGACACCATGTTGTAATAAAGATGCATATCTGAGCCATGCTCAAAATTTGACATTATAAGTGACCTCCAGTTCTTGTGTTTAATTACTTTCAGCGCTGATATGCAAACATCTTCTGGATTCCATGGTACCTGTATCACTCCCATATATAGAAGACTCTGAACAGCTATGCCAATAAGTGTCATCGGTGGTATCCTGTCAATACCAAAGTTCATAGCCTGTGAGGCCAGCAGTACCAATCCGTACTGCAGCCCTGGCTGCCTCCTCTGCACCGGCCTCATGATATCTTTTCTAAGCTTCCAGTATCGGATAGTCAATATCTACACTCCTCGTACTCTCCTTACGAGATCATGCCAAAATAACGTTGCGCTACAAAACAAACGCTATGTCACTCTTACTAAAATCGACAAAACGGCGATTGAAAAAGAATTAGAAAGTTACCGTCACGCTCGTTCCTGTTGACTGACGAAATTCCGCTGTTTTGGTGATACCTCGACTGCTCGTCATCGAGAAGACTCTGCACGACGCAGCTTTCTTTCCGCTCTGAAACTGACGTGTCCTTTCCAGATTCACGCATTTGTCTCAAGAGAGAATCTATTGTTTGGCAAGTGAGGTTAGGATGGCATGAATATATATATATATATCTGATGTTTTATACTGCATAACATACGCAAACGACATAACACATAAGTACAAGATACAACTAGGTATAACAGATGTTTAAGGCTTTGTTCATAAGACGTAATTAAGCAAACTGCGTGTTGTTTACTTACCTATTTGTGAATAACAATAGACTGACAATCCAATAGTAATTGTTATTGTAATATTTTTTAGATAATCATAATTCTTAATTATTTACAAAAAAGAAAAAACGTGAGCGAAAAAACTGAAAAGGTAGCTTTTAATTTTAAAGGATGCTTTTGTGAATGAGGCTTTGCCCAGCTGATCGGCGCTTGCGCAGCGAATGATGTTTTGTCGGTGTTGCGTGCAGTACTATTGCAGCTTCTATAGGAGAGTAGTGTGTAAAAAGCTTGGGTTTAATAATAAACTTTAAGTGTAATGTCTAATTTTACCGTCTTTTAAATTGAACGACGGTTTATTAATTTACACTATATAGTTCTTATAGTGAATATGTGGCTGTGAGTTGGCTGAATGTCGGTAAAAGGACCTGGATGTGTGCACTTCAAAATTGTTTGATTTTCTTATAAACATTAGAGAAAAGGACAGTGTCTATACGGACCCCTCCCGTGTAGAATTCCGCGTAAAAAATATTCAAATGATGACTACGCAATTTAAATCAAAATTTAATCCAACACAGAGATTATGCCTTGATTCAGTATGAATAGGTATAAACGAAGAAACATGTAGTTTTTCAGCATAACCTATGGCATGGGTTAGCGCAGCATGTGGCTGTGTTCAATCTGTAGCATGATTAATAACAACAGGAATGTTTTCCCTTTCCGCCTAATAACGTGCATGAAAAGCAACATTTGTTTCTAGGAGATAAGTCAAGATCGATGCCTATTGTGTAGTAATGACTAAAATTTTCTAAGAAACCTAATAAAAACCTGTGACTGTCAAACTTTTGATTGAGATTTTCAATATTATCTTTCAGCAATACTTGTCTGTAATTATTATGGATGTCAGTTATGTATGGCAAAATTTCTCTGCATATTTTATCTCTTACATCTTGTCTTCTATCACTCGCTAGCATTTCCATAAAGTTGTCAATCCTTTGTTGACCTTGTGCTACATTTGTAAAATTGACTGGCCCATCAGTTGTCTAAGCTGATTTTGATTGAATTGTCTTCCTTTTATTTCTTGAATTGTTGTCAATCCTCGATTCCCTGGAAAAGATCTAATAAGACTAATCTCAGATGTTGAATACTTGGAAAATTTATGTTTATCTCTAAAATCCTTTTCACGAATCGCTTCAAATACTGGCAATCGCTTCTCCCAGATTCTTGCCCTTTCCATGCATGCATACTTTGTATTGCTCAAAATTAAGGTCTTTTTCCCTTAAATTTGGATTTTGCCGTCTATCTCTTGCATTTCTCTCCCTTGCACTGAACCTTAACCCATCACTATTAGGACAATCAGAAATGCTGTAACACCTAACAACTTGCTGTCTGTCATGATTACGAGTTCAAATAACAACTTTTAGCTTTCCTGTAGTTTTATTTCTACCATGTGTATCAATACCATGATTATCAAAACGAAAATACACTCTCTCATTTGCATTTAAGATATTAGCATCATGTACAATAGCAAACATACTAAAAAAGAATACAGGAAGAAAACAACATGCATTCACATAATGCAAGAAAGATGGACATTGATCTACAAAAGATTCAAATCTTTGAATCCTTCAAGATTTCCATCCACTAAACTTCTAACAAATCCATCATCATTACTCATACAAAATACCCCTCTACTTGCCATGACCAGAAAAACGATTACTACCGCAGGAGCCTCTAAAATAGATTATGGAGCATCACCAGAACCATCAAGTGGCAAAGTTGTTTTCTTACTATCATGAGCTTGAAATCGTGATCGTAAATTATAGTGAGGACCATCACCTAAAGAGATGCTTTCTCTAGCTCAGAGAATAACTCTTCTGCAAATTCTTCGTAATCTACATAATCTTCCATTCCTTCCCTACCGCATAATCTAAGATCTGTTGTTATTAGTTTTTTAAAGAGCTCAAAATTTTCAAGAAAGCAATCTTTAGCAAATGATATCATATCTAATATTTCTTTCTTCTCTATTTCCTTTTTCTCATCAGTCTTATAAATGTTTTCTCGTCTCCAATTGACTATTAATCCTGCAAATACACCACTTTAAGGAACTGAATAGTTAGAAATATCAACAGCAGCCTTTCTATATTCATCCAAGCAATCACACTCCCAAATCTTCATAATTGCAGATCTAGCTTGAACACATCTTCGGTGCCCGATTTTTCTTGTTTATTATAATACATAAAATGAAAATCCGCAGTTGAGCATCGTTCATCAAGTTGCCTATTTTTTCTAGAGCAACTTCTTACTTTTTAAGAAAATGGCAAAAAAGCCCTTCTCTTCAAACCTCAGCCATTTAGCCCAGAAGTGATCTACTCAAAGTTTCAAAACAGAAATTAAAACTATAGAAAAAGAGCTTTAATTCCTGTTTTTAAAAATTAAAAAATGTTGATTCCTTCAAAAGTTACAAGGGTTTGAAGTTGAATGTCGGAAAGGCATAAAAATGCAGAAATCGCAGCGTCGCGACTTTGAGAGCATTTTTATGCTTGTCCGACATTCAACTTAAAACCTTTGTAACTTTTGAAAGGATCAACATTTTTTAATTTTTAAAAACAGGAATTGAAGCTCTTTTTCTATAGTTTTAATTTCTGTTTTGAAACTTTGAGTAGATCAGTCCTGTGCTAAATGGCAGAGTTTGAAGAGAAGAGCTTCTTTTTTTTCAATTTTCTTGAAAAGTAAGAAGTTGCTCTAGAAAAAATAGACAACTTGATGGACGATGCTCAACTGCAGATTTTCATTTTATATATTATAATAAACAAGAAAAACCGACGCCGAAGGTGTGCTCAAAAATAATTTTCAAATCGTGATTTCCGGTTTTGTCGCAACTTTGATGAAATTTGCACATATATGTGCAAATCCCATCATTGTTGCGACAAAACCCGAAATATGGATTTGAAAATTTTTTTTCAAGCACACCTATCAGGCCTGGTTTTTCTCCTTCTTTGTAGTATATGTAAGAGAAATTCGCGCTTGTACAGCGTCCATCGAATGGTATACTTTTTCTAGAACAACTTCTTACTTTTTAAGAAAATGTCAAAAAAAGCCCTTCTCTAATCTAATTAACAAATGTCGATTCCTTCAAAAGTTACAAGGGTTTCAAGTTAAACGTCGAAAAGGCATACAAAAGGTCGGCGCTGCCGATTCCAGCGATTTGTGCATTTTTATGCCTTTTCGACGTTCAACTTGAAACCCTTGTAACTTTTGAAGGAATCAACATTTGTTAATTTTCAAAAAAGTAACTAAAGCTCTTTTTTTCTAGTTTTAATTTCTTTTATGAAACTTTGATTAGATCGTTTCAGAACTAAATGGTTGAGGTTTGAGGAGAAGGACTTTTTTTGACATTTTCTTAAAAAGTAAGAAGTTCTAGAAAAAGTATACCATTCGATGGACGCTGTACAAGCGCGAATTTCTCTTATATATACTACAGAGGAGAAAAACCAGGCCTGATAGGTGTACTCGAAAAAAAAATTTCAAATCCATATTTCGGGTTTCGTCGCAGATTTCGCTGGATTTGCACATATATAGTTAGCAGCGAAACATAGAAAAGAAGCCTTCTTCCCCATCAAACAGCACACAATCGCAGCAAGGCATCATCTATCATCTTATTACAAAGTGAATTGATTGAAGCCAAACTTTCTGAAACTCATCTGATGTGAATGTTGTGAAGTCAGGCTTTCCATCCCCTCCCCCTGCCACGCGTGTAGGCGCGTGCATGTGTGTGCATCATCTCTGCTGCGCGAGGACCGCGTGCTATAGTCGCTCGAGAACCGCGCGCGCCAGTCTCGACAGCTCCGCGCCGCGCGCCGGATTACGCACTGCCTGTTGCTGGAAGGAAGAGTACCTACCTACTATAAAGAGAAAAAGAAGAGGAGGAACGAACGTGAGCCATGAGGCTGCTCTTCGGGATCTGCTGCCTCCTGGCGATCGGCGTCTGGGCGGAGAGGAAGAAGGCCAAGGATGATGGTAATTATAAGTGTCCGTGAGGAGGAAGGGTGCTGCTGCGATTGCTCTCAGTGTGTATGGCTATGCTTTATTTCATGTACGTGTAATGACGAGGTTCTGTCTGATGTATACTCATGAACGGCTCGTAGTGATTGGAGTTGAGCGAGCGACTTGATCGCACGCGACAACAATTGTTATTTTCTACCGCTCAATCGGTAGACTCTCAACTATGTGCAATTAACTAACTTGAATGTTTTTAGATCCTTACATATTCTCGATATTGCTAATGCAGTTAATATAATAATAATAATAATGTAGGCATATAGCTAATATTCAGGCAGAATATAATGTATAAACAGTAGAATTGAAAAAAATTCATTGCATATTACTTATCGGAATTCGAAGCGATAATTTTAGAGATAAAAATAACTTAACGATCCCTTTATACATTGTATATTCGCGTGGACAAAGTTGACCGTTCTGTATAATGCATCGGATCAACGTTCTTTGATATATTGTTGTGTACATACACAGGATGCTCCAATAGATTGACGTAATTACTAAATAAAGTAATGTAAATCGGAAGGAGAAGTTGGTATGATAGTCATGAATTAATTTACTAACAAGAAAAGTCTTTTGAAAATCATGAGAAATATGAAACTCCATAAAACAATGCACGCAGTCGCTATTTTTGACCGGACCGCATATCCCCCGCGCGTCTGCCTACGTGATCCATGCGTAGGGAGCCGGCAATCTCGGGACCTAAGTAAAGATACGCGCGCCTCTGTATATATATATTCGTAAAGAAGAAAAGAGCGCCGTTCTAATATTACGCGAGCTTTCGAAGAAAAAGATAGGTATATATATTCGACGCCGCGTTAAACTCAGATAAGGATCGACCCGCGGAAGTGAAACACAGCTTATACGATGTCATTTTGATAAAGTTTATTCTCTTTCGAAGGGAATTATGATGATTTTAAGGTGGTTTTTAAAATGCAATTTTTCTAACATCAACTCTAATGTATTAAAGTAATAAAAATTGAAGTTTATATTCTTAAATAATACATCCATTTTTAATATTTCGTGTAATAAAAACTATTTTTACCCTCTAAATCTATGTATATTTATAGTTAATCTTAAAGCTAAATTCCTCGAAAATCGTTGGATAGGCAAAAATCAAGTCTTATATCAAGAATTGCATTAAGATCCAACTATAATATACTTCCAAGTCCTTCGTACATCTTGGTCGCGACTGCATCAATTATATTAATGAATTCACCAGAGCGGCCCATTATACACATGGCTCTGCTTCACTTATACCTAGGTATGCCATTCTAATTCTCATCTACAATACTCGCAAATGCGAAAATCTCAAAAACAGTCATTTATCCCCACAACAAAGCCCAATAATTCCGCTAGAAAAGAAACAAAAAGCACGCAATCTCGAAAGTGATCTGCCACGTCGCCCGTATATGCCTATAATATAACATCCTCCGCTGCAGGGCCGCGAAACGTCTGACGCCGGTTTTTCGTCCCCGCGCACGAGCGTATAAGAGGCACTACTTCAGCGCCGGCGAGCAATTACGCGTATATATATAAGAGGCGGATATACAGAGAGAAAGAGGGAGAGAGAGAGAGAGAGAGAAAGAGAGAGAGAGAGAGAGAGAGAGAGAGAGAGAGAGAGAGAGAGAGAGAGAGAGAG
>UXGD01007828.1:0-10374 GCA_900474315.1 Torymus auratus | reverse complement strand
ACCACTTACCCACAGAGACTCTTGAGTACAAAATTTTGGAACTGATATATTTCCTACCGGCATTTACGAGAGAATCTTAATGATTATTTACAATAGCAAAAATAACAGCGATAATACAAAAAGTATCTAATAATTAATTTGAACAATATAAAAATAAAATAATTGAGTCGAGGTTTTCGCTGTTTGGTTAACTAAAATGCACAACAAAGTGAAATTGAAAGAAACACATAACCTCAAAATGACACGTGTGGGCCTTGACATGCGCAGAAAATACTATTGATGTGGCAATTTTTACTATGTTAGATAGAAAAATTTCTTATGATCGATGGCAATTTTTAAATGTAGCGCTTTTTGCTATATTTATAGTAATTTGTTTCACAATCCAAAAAAAATTAATTTTTTTATTATAATTATTATTATAGTTTGCTTAGAATATTTACTATGTCGAAATTCTTACTATGTAATGTTATAAAAATTATTCCAAATATATTCATTATTTCTATTATTATAATAAAAATTCGGCATAATCCACATTCGTCTCTACATTCCTACACAATATAGTCATTTTTATTACGTTTATAGCAAATTTTCTTACAGTATTTTTCTCAGTGTACCCTTGTTTCTGCTTGTACAATAAATCTTTCTCCAAATTTAAGAGACGGCTGTCTTCATTCCTAATACTCCTCGACAGGAACTTTATTATGAAACATTGAGAGTTTAAGAGTAAGAAATACGAGTTGCTTAAGAAATATTAATAATCTAAAGATTTAAATTGAAGATTTACTATGTATAAATGTTTTATGCTATAACTGAAATCAATCGGTTTAAAAATTATAGAATTGGGTCTTTGCATGAAAAAATCTATTATATCGACTTTTTAGAATACTAAAAACAATATACACGTATTTTTTTCTTTTTCCATATAGATGAATATCAACCGAATTAAAGAAATTTGAAATTTTCGAATTCTCTATATGTTTATGACGTTACAGTCATATATGAATGTGAAGTCACGAAAAAAATTCAATTACTAAAAAGAAAAAATTGAGTATATAGTATTTACATACCTATACGGAGCGCCTGACAGACTTGTTTTTCCAAAAATCTACTCAGAACTTATTTGATTAAATAAAAATCGCAATGCCGATAAGTAAGAATCTGTATTTTTAGAATTTTGCCAGTTTTGAAACGGTCGTATCTCATGAAAATGCTGATAGAATCACACAAAAAAAATTCTGAGCATAGTATTTATATACACGGAGCGCCTGACAGAATTGTTTTTCCAAATAAACGTTCAAATGTTTCTTTATTAAATAATGAAATTGAGTTGATTTTGAAGTTCACATCGCCTTAAGTAATAAAAAGATTTAGTTGTATATTTATTCTAAATAAGATGCAAAATGCGTTAAAAGCACTTAATAAAAATCATTGAAGTATTGCTTAATAATTAATATATAAGTTTCTCAAAAAACCTTCTAGTTGAAGAAGATGAATTTAGAATATTTATCTTAATAGAGGCAGGATGTAACAAAAGCTCGAAAACCTTCCGTCTAGTGAAATGAAGCTAAGGATGATATTCGTTCAAGGAAGGGAGAGAAAGTAAATTCGAAAAATCTCTGACATATCTCCAATGGAGCCAGTACATAACTCGCGTGGCATATACGAGAGCAAAGTACAGCTCGGCCGCTGCGTTTCTTTTCCGAACGGTCAGCAGAGTTTCGCTAGTAAAGTCCGAGTGTAGACGCTCTTTCTGTGACAGAAGGAGAGGGGATCGATTGCCAAATGCGTTTACGTCAAATTGGATTTCACTCGCCTACAAGGCGCGGGTCGCGAGGGCGCGACGAAGGGGAAGCTAGTGAAGGGAGAGAGAGAGGGGGGGAGAGAGAGAGAGCTAGGATGAGTCGAATGCCGCAACACGCGCGACGACGCCCCGGCGTGCGCAAGCGGGATCATCCCTGATCCAATAAGATCGTTCGGAGACTTAATCGACTAGCCCCGCTTTACCGTAATTAGGGATGCATCTCTGTCTCTCTTCAGAGAGAATTGTCGCACGTCTGAAAAAGTGCCGGGAAGGTCCCAAGGTTACTCTGCCATAATAGCTAAATGAAAATTGACCTAATCTGCAGTGAAATTTCAAGGAGTGCTTTCACCTTTAGTTACCACGAATTTTGCGCTAATCTTTATGCGAAAATAATCTCCGGGCAAAGGCTTCTTTGATCCTGCGCAAGCGTCTTTTTAAAATATAATTTAATGCCATGTTTGACAAGCGCTCTGGAGAGAGCTCTATATTAAATTAAAGCATTTTTCTGAAAGTTTCTTTTAACTTGATTGAACTAGTTTTAAAAAAAGTGCCTCCTTCCAGAGCTTATCGTTAATTAGGTTGGTATATATTTGAGCCAAGTGCGCCTCCTGACTCTATAACATAACGCACGGGAAAATGAGAAACTCGAGAGCGATCGCAGATGAAAAATGTTAATTCGAATTTCCAACTGGCAAGAAACTATCATCGCGCTAATTGAAGCGCGGCCGCGGAGAATACGTCATTCGGGAAGCGCGGGGAAGTCTCCTCGTTTGGAGTGCGGTTTTCCCGGGAGCGCGTGCTGATTCGACGCGCGAGCATCCGGCACGATCTCGCGCAAACCGCGCTATTTTACCCCATAGCAACAGTTGCGCCGCCCGCGCGATTTCACTCGACGCGAGGTCTATATATGCCGCGCAGAAGGCGCACATTGCAGGAATCACGACGAATGGCTGATAGTCCTACTGGGCGCATTTCTCGCTACGCCTCACTTTGACACCGCACTGGGCGGGTCTCTCGGCTATAATTGGCTCCCGATTCCCAATATGCTCCGAACGCCTTTTCCCGCTTCTATAGAAACTCTCGAATATGTGAAAGAGCCAATTTCAAATGTTCAATATACGAAAATGTGGAAAAATAATAACTGACCTTCTCTTTCGCGATTCGAGGACAATAACTTAGGCTCTATATTATATTTCGATGAAAGTAACAAAATTTTGCTGATGCAGTAGTTTTTTTTTTATTTATTCGTGACCTTTCCATAGTTTAACGAATTCAGTTTCTACTTTATCATATTCACATAAAGCTAAAAGTTTTTTTCTTCAATTATGTATGTACGTTGGAAGGATACTGCACTCTCAACTTTGTATAGTAACCCTGCGTACTTGAACGGTATAAGAATATCGAAACTCAATTCTATTGTAAGAGCCTTTCGAACAACATGTATATTTTACGTAGAAAATGCATACCCTCGTCATACAGCTTTGTTTCTCAAAAATAGCGCCTGACGTAAATCCCAAATACATATATAAATTTTTGAAACTACAGCTAAAACTTTAAAAAGTATATTATCTTAAAAGTAATTAATTTTTAAATTCAGTTTTCGATGGTCGAGAAATAAAGGAAGCGAAAAACAGTTACGCTAATTTTGATTTTTATTCGATAGAGAAATAAGGCGAGAGTAACAAAGCGACTTGTAGCTTTAATTCACATACGCGCGCGCATAAACTAATCCATAACGGCCGACTTAAGCTGAGCGCCGGTGCAGGCTCTATAAGTGCGCGGCCATCCACGACGTAGCAGTGGCCTCTTCGATTGTACACATAGCGGAGTAGAGACTCCCTCGTCCACTCTGCTATAGGTACGTGCACAGAGATCCACACATGACTACTGGCGTCTGCGCGCTTCATTAGAGGTTTACACTTCCACGTGTGCGTGAAAGAAGTCTGTGAAATTAGCTCGGCACGACTGCACCCGTGTACACAACTACAGCCTCACACACACACACAGAAGACAAATACAAGCTTATATGGCCATTGTTGCAGAAACACAGAGCCGCACGTCCGCGCGAGCAGCGCAAGACAAATACGAGGCGGGATTGCACACATACTCACGCATACGAGAGAGACGCATCGAGTTCACAATAGGGGCACGCGTGCGAGCGCGCGCAAACCTCCGATGTGCAGTAGTATAGCAGCGTTACGAAACAGTCGCGCGACTACGCCGCCAGCGACTGACCTAGTTGACGCGAATTAAAGACATCCGCCTGCCACTTGATTTTCTATCTCGCTCAATTGTTTGTTTTTTACGTGTCACGGCTGCTCGAGCGCGCACGCGCAATGAGCTCGCATATTCATATTCTCGCGCCCGCTCTTCGACAGATTATATACTCTTCAACACTCGTATATGTATACCTACTACGTCGGTCCACGTCGCACGGCCGTTCAACAGGTCGAGCCTTGTTTACGAACGCACGAAAACGGCGTTTCGCATTTATGAGGCTCGTGCGCAGAATTTTCAGTGACGAGTACATTGCAGAACTGTAGCATTGTTCCGCTCTCGGTGTTATCTGTCGGACAGACTAGCTTGGTTATAGAGGCCATTTCGAATTTTATTGTTTTTCGACGCGCTGGAAAAGATTTTTCATTGTTCTGCTGTTACGTCCTGCCTTCGATATGAAGAATAACGGTGTCGGAGGGAATCAGAATGTAGAATCAGCAGAGTGAAAATTTTAACGATCGAATTATGCTCATAATTACACCTACATTCTTCCAAGTCATTTAAGTAGAGGAATTCCTGTTCGGTCAGGCAAATTGCCAACTCTGACTTAACACTATTCCGAAGAAATGAAATTTGATTGATAGTAGTATTAATTCGCCGTCCATTCGTCATGCCGACTTTTTTTCAAACAAATTCGCACGTAATGAAATATATAGTTTGATGTTTCAATTGCAGATGCGTAACCAAAGTACAGTTACGTCGTGGTATATACAATTCATAGTTTCATAAAAACGATCCATTTAAAAGCTTTGAATGCAACTTTTAATATGTCATTCTAAATATTTCTCGGGCATTCTATAGCAAACTAGGTCATTCTCAAGAAAGTAAAAAAGAATTGCGTGAGTGGTACATGTTTACATTTTTATATTTCGTTCTAGTATGAAAACTTAATATCTACTGCCTTTATATATATAAAAGTTCAAGTAGAAATGAAATGGCATCTTTAGTTCTTTCCTTATAAGCGCTATAAACCGCACATTCATATAATAGAGTGGTTTAGATTAAAACAAGTGTTGTAGAATCTTTATTTCAACATTATTACAACACTGTATAGACAGAAGATAAAAAACAATATGGGTCTTTTTAACTTTATAAAATCTTTGATAGAAATAATGTTTCTCCAGTAACAAAATATTTAAACTCTAGGAAACTGCTTAGCAGCCTAAATCTTTACTTTTCTCGTATTTTTGCTTGGTTTGTGATAGGCGTGGTGGCAGGAATAAGTTGATTGGACCACTTTAAAACATTTATAGAGACGGAATGTTTCGCGGCGAACTGAAGTCTACAAAACTTCAACTCAGCTGGCAAAGAGAGGAAACCCGGTACGAGTGAACGTAGCACATTTTCTACTAACGAGCATATTTGGGAAACCTTGAAGAAAAAAAAATTGTTTTTTCGAGTTTGCGGAAGTGTTGATGCATTTATGATAGAACGCTGACGTGGACCGTTGGCAAATTTACGAACTAACTTGTTTTACCACGCGACTATTTATTTATGATTTGAAAGTAGCAAATATGTACGAAAAGTACGTTGTAAAGTTTGCACTGCGGAAACTAGTAAAACGGATTAAATTATACGTTGCATGCATGGCGAATCTCTTGTACATCTATTGTGATGTAAGCGAAAGCTTTCATATTTAATCTTGTGGTGACTAAGCCGTTAAGAAGAACATTTCAGTTCGTGTAAATGTTACATTTCACTTTATCATTTAATATTGTGACGTAAATCAATTTGCGGTTTATTCTTATTCAATATTGCTCTTGCAAACTGTAGGTTTTCATGTTTTTTTTACGATGAACACCTTTTATTAAAATCTATATTTCCAGATGTTCCAATAAATTGAATGTTTTCTTTCAATTTAAGTTTCGCCTCTCACTTTCTCTGATAATATTTGTATCTTCTTGAAAACTATAAACTTGTTCTTCTTAGTGTGTATTCGAGTTTTTCAAGTTCAGAAGAGGATAAAAGTATTTCAAAGTAAACGTAGTGAAAAGCAATTAAATAAAATTAGTCAAATAATATTGGAAAAATATTTGAATAATAGTTGGGACGAGGCGAAAGTAGGTTAGAAAAAAGAATAGAGACCGAAAAATCTCGAATGCATTTCCATTAGCGTGTCACGGGCGAATCTCCTTATTCTCCGTCTCGCGAAGATTTGCAATCTCGAAGTCGAAATCCCAAGGGGACATCGCCGGCGTCGTAGCAGTCCCAGAAGTTGGCCGTGCCCCGTTCGATCTGCTCATGCCTGCACTCACGGCGCGTCGAGGTAAAGATAAACGCATTACCGCAGCGTAGTCTCAGTATCCGAGTCTCTCTTCTCCGTCCTATCAAAAATGCATGCGCACGCGTTACTTCCCTGCCTGGCTTACTTAGCGTCGTCTAACTAACCAGCGAGTTTCTTCAGACATCGATCCGCAGCGCTGGCGTTGCTCGTCTTCTTTGCCAGCGCAAAGAAGACGCTCTCTGTGTCTGACTTTCTTCCGCCGTGCCCGTGCGTGGAATGGCGCTCCTCTGCTTTCAGCTTCGACAGCTTCCCTGTTTTTGCGTTTCCTAACAAATAAGTGGCAAGTCACTCGTGTCCGACACTTTTTTTTACTAAACTCAATTTTACTTAGATTTCACATTTTAAAGGCAATTTCGAGCATCTATTCTTCCATTACGGAAACAAAAAATTAGTCGAGGTCACCAACTAATTGAATAGATGAGACTTTTTTTCTAATTACTTGGTAACCGGAACCAACCATTTTTTCCGTTATTACTAATCCAATATGAAACAAAATAAATTACTGATGCTATCTTTCACTTCTACTCACAGCGATATCGGTATAGAAATAACATTAAAAAAAGTAGAATTTTTCTTTTAAGAATGAGGAGTTAGCATTTTAATTTGAAATATATACTTACTCTTACTACAAATAAAGTTGATTTTGCCTTTTTCTTTCAAATATTTTTTCTTTTTTCTACACCAGTTGATTTGACTAGTGCAAAGAAGTTAGATAAGCTTTATTTTTTTCCCGTGAACTATTCGGATTATCAGTGACAATTAACAAAAAATGATAAATATGTTTTCTATAATAATACGAAAAGTGATTTCAATTTATTTAATAATAATTATAATTGAAGCCGTAAAATATTCAATAACTATTGGCAAGCGTTTTGCACGTGAGTATTGTGGCCCGGAGACAAAGTTTTAGCTAAACTTCTAAAGTCATAAGTGAAAAATCTATAGGTGGGTATAAAACGGGAGACTTATGAGAAGCTCGAAGCAAAAATGTATGGAGCACGAAAGATGGTACGTCTGTACATGACGTAAGGTGTAGCAGATTGATCTGTCGAATGCACTTTTAGCACATGTACATAAACTACTTTCTCCTCCTGCTTCATAAAGTTGGAGATATTTTTCAGAACGTTCACACTTTGCACCGGGCCACTCTTTAAAGAAGATCCTCGACTCTATATCCTTAAAGGTTTTAAAATATTACTCACCATGATTTATGTCGCTTTACCTTATCAATATTAATACTCCTCTAAAAACTCATTACTTAAAACTTTTTAGCATTTTCTTTTTTATTATATATCTATCTTTGGTAACATAAATAAATAATAGATAGCATTCTTGTAGTAAAGTTCATCAATTTATTAATGACAGACAGAAGAATCATCGTATCGAGTGCGTTATTGGATGTTGTACGTGACTTTTCATTGTTTTTGGCGTCAAGACTACATCGTGTTGAATAATTATTTTTTTTTTTTGCGTATAAGCAGATGCGTTAGCACGTACCACTTTGTCAAGTGTTAAAATTATTCTCTTTGTTCTTTATTCGTCATAATGGATTAATAAATTTTCTAGACATACTAAACTGGTTAAAATTAATGATAAAACTAACAAAATGCGTTTCATGAATTAAATCACACATGATATGTGACTCATATAGTCCATCGAAACGGTTCGAAATAAGAATTACCTATATTTTGTATGACGGTGTCAGGGAAAGGTTTGATAACTTTTACTTCAGCCTGAAATAAAAAAATAAAAAAAAAAAACAAAAAAAAGAAACGTGTCAGGTGGCGGAGCTGGTACAGGATGTTATCGAGACAAGTTTTTAATTTTTCAGTGCGCCACGTGCTCTAACAGCTATTAATTTTAAATGTGCCAGGCGACTATGCCCTCAAGGCTGTAAAAGTGGAAGAAAAAGGAAAAAAGCACGTAAAAATCCAATACAAAGACGTCAAAAACAAAGCGTGAGCGTACAGCCGCCCATCGAGCTTTCTGTTGGGATGCATCCTACTTCGATTTCTCGCCGGAGGGGACGTTATTGCTTTGTACTTTTTGCCGCTCTTTTTTTTTTTTAACCATCCCGCCACTTTGATCCCTTTAACGAGTATTCGTGAAAATGACAATTTACCATAACCCAGCGAGCCAATTACGTCTACTAAACGTTTCCTCTATAATTAACTTTTACGCTAAATCAATTGCCGGAAAAATAAGGTAGGCAGGTAAATATTTATCATCGAAATAACACAGAGAAACATTGTATTTAAAAGACGATAATAAAAAGCCACAAAAGTGTAGCTACTATTTTCCACCTCGAATTACCACACGATGACAATTGTTCGTGATAAGAAAAACATTTACGTAAACAATAACAATGTTAATGACTCATATCGAAGAAAAAGGCATTATCCGTTTTCTCGGAAAGCAATAAAAGCCGTGAAGCGTGGTTGTATAAGTATATCGGCAATCTAATCGAGTATCCGACGGATCGAATCCACTTAGTTGCTGACCTTGCAAATCGCATCAAGGGACCTTTAAATTCATTATTGCTATTTAATTATATCTTTTTTGTAAAGAAATTATTAATTAAATTAGTAGTTCTTATTGCGGGAACTGCTATATATAATACTTTTTTGAATCGGAATAAACTAATAAAATTTTCAAAGGTGGTGAACGTTGTACAAATTGACTCGGGTAGACTCACTCAAACAAAAATGTAAAAACTCCGCTAAATATGTACACGAATAACAACTAACTTTTTGTCAGAATTACTTTAAAATTTGCTTTTAAGGTGGTTCTATTAAAAGTCTGAAGTCAATTGAGTGTTAATAATAATATTATTTTCATTCTTCAATATTTAAGAAATATTTTGAAATGATAAATTAATTAATAATAATTTTACAATTTTCGTATAGGTATATTTGATAGCTAATAATTTTGGTTTTCTTAAATAAAGTTTAAAAATTTTGTTGTTTTGACCATAGACATAAGAAGTATAAACTGCGGATCGAATGCTGCAAGCGTGTCCCCCCGAGTGAGAGAGAGAGAGAGCGAGAGAGAGAGAGAGAGAGAGAGAGAGAGAGAGAGAGAGAGAGAGAGAGAGAGAAACAATGAATGAGAAAACATCTTTCTCTTTCTAATGGGCGGAGCCAAGCGAGCGTATGCGCGTACCTATAGTCAGCTGTTCAAACAGCCGCAACAAAAATAATCAAATATCCAAATTTATTATGAAATATATTAAAACTATGACATTTTTAATAAAAATAAATATAATAATAACTACCTAAACCCAAAAATAATTACTAAACAAATTATTTAAAACTATACCCCAAGGGGGGGGGGTTATGATCATAAACGAAATCACATTCCACAAGTGACACATCGGCGTTAGCTGTGAGAGCTAAGGTGTATCCCCTTGTAAGTACATTATTGCAGGTTCAGGTTCGAATCACGGCTTCAGTTACTTTTTTTATGTTTTTTGTTATTAAAACAACTTTTAATATTTTTATCATTTAGCGCTAATCAATCTACCTTCATATTTCCTAATTTTTATACAAATAAAAATGAAGCAAACATTCTTTTTATACTATTTTAAACGTTAATATTATCATATAAATGCATGTCGAATCTATCTTATATAACATATTTATGCTAATAACGATTTATTAAACGCTAAGAAACCATAAAAAAATTTTTATAATCACATAATTATTATTAATTTAAAAATACGAAAAATAATGTTTGCTTCATTTCTATTTGTATAAAGATTGGGGAAATATGAAGATAGAATGATTAGAGCTAAATGATAAAAATATTAAAAATTTGCTTTAATGACAAAAAACATAAAAAAAAGGTAACTGAACGGCTTCAGTTACCTTTCAAATCCCGGCGGATTTGAACCTGAACCGGCAAAAATACACTTGCAGAGGCATACGTCTTAGCTCTCAGAGCTAACGCTGATGTGCCATTTGTATAATGTTTAATCGTTTATGATTATCTATCCTCCCCCCCCCCCCCCCCC
>UXGD01007827.1:0-10376 GCA_900474315.1 Torymus auratus | reverse complement strand
CCAATAAAAACATAATGATAGCGTCTATAAGCGTTCGCATGAATGTCTACGCGGTGGCCCTGAAATGTCGATGGAGATAGGGATAAAAATCTTCTCAGGTTCACAGGAATAAGCCAACCATCATTATAATAAAAAATCTAATGAAGAGAGAAATCGGTTTCGGATGTAACACGTCAGACACAGGATCCTAGTAAAGAATTATCAAACTAGAATAAGGAATGCTACACGTATAGCGTATTGCTGCGTTTTATTAACGGTAAATCGGAATCGGTGTATGAGGGCTCCTATGGATGTGTACGCGAGCATGCTTAAATGTGGGTAAGGACGGAAATATAAGGCTGGAATTTATAGTCAGTACTCAGTGCGCAGTGCTTAAACATTCAATATATACCCAGTTGAAAGTATCCTTATGGATTTCCGTATGGGTTCCATGTGGATTTCATATGGATTCCATATTGATTCCATACGGAAATCCATATGGATTCACATGGAATCCATATGGAAATCCGTCCAAAAACGCTATATAGATTTGACTGAATCCACATGGAAATCCATACAGAAATCTATACGGAAATCCGATCATATGGATTCTGTATGGAATCCGTATGGAAACCCGTCAGTAATTACATGTGCTTGACTGAATCCACATGGAAATCCATATAGAAATCTATACGGAAATCCGATCATATAATGGATTCCATACGGAATCCATATGGAAATCTATATAGCGTTTTTGGACGGATTTCCATATGGATTCCATGTGAATCCATATTGATTTCCGTATGGAATCAATATGGATCCATATGAAATCCACATGGAATCCATACGGAAATCCATAAGGATATTTTCAACTGGGTATAGATATACTACAACCTGGCTGCCATATTGGAAGTTTGAGCACTGAGCACTAAGCACTGACTATAAATTCGAGCCTAAATCTTTTCAGTTTCCCAGGAATGAACCAACCATCATAACAATGAAAAATCTAATAAAGAGTTAACGGTAAGCGGGGATCGGTGCATGAGCATGAAATAAAATAGTTGCAGTAAATAAATCATGTGTCGGGCTGATGTGTGAATGTGTGTATGCGTGTGTACGCGTGCTGAAGAAACTAAAGGTAGGTTCTACAACTAAAGCATGTTACTCTTTATCGGACCAACTCATATATCAACATCTTAAGAAATGTGCAAAAAGAGTTAATGTATTATTGGATATAATCCATCTACTACTGCATAAGAATTGATAAATATAAAGATAATAATAAGGAAAGATAATCGTATCAAACACAACATTTGCCGTAAAATGTATGATACGTCGGTCTACTGTGCAAATGTAGGCATGCATGTGTTCGACATCATCGGCCATCCTGAATACGTAGACCCCCCATAGGATACGTTACGAGACGTTACGAGACCTAGACGAAAAAACTACGAAGCGCACCACATAGACTCCATCATCGGCCACCCCGAACACCAGTACCCCCCCCCCCCAGGGATGCGTTGCGACACCCAGGCATAAAAAACTACGAAGCGCATCACCTTGACACCATCATCGGCCACCCTGAACACGTAGACTCCAGTTTCTAAGTGATCTATAGTAAATCTCCGCAAAATGCACATTAACGATATTGTCACTTTGTGGAGCTCCCTGAACTGCCCATTAAACACATATCACTTTGCGGAGCTCCGCGAAGTGACCGAAATCTCCGCAAACTGCCCAATATCGCAAAAATTATTCCGCAAACTGACACTTATGCATATACATTATACATATATCCACTCTCTTTCCAATATATGTGTAAACTCCGACCACCCATACGGCCTTTCTTCAATGACCGTTCATTGGTACATGTTACATATGTCCATTGTTACACAAACAAAATTTTATTGTCCGATATCTACCAAATTCATAATCATTAGTAGATATCTGATGACAACATTTTTTCGTTTAATAATTCGGATATTTAACATGTACATTTTGAACGTTCATTGAAGGAAGTCCGGCATTCATTCCGCAATCGAAAGCAACTATGGTGATGTGAGGCGCGTCAGAAACTGTCAGGGCTCTTGCACGAATGGAGGAATAGCGAGGAATAACGCCTGGCAGCCAATCACAAGCAAGTTTTAAAAAGACGTGTTCCTTCTTATTCCTTCAAAAATGAACAAGTCTTTTTAAAACTCAGTTGTGATTGGCTGTCAGCAGTTATTCCTCGCTATTCCTTTATTGGTGCAAGAGCCCTCAGAAACGATGTCAGAAAATGATCCGGCACACTAGCTAACAATGTAATCTGAGAAGAATCTTTTCAAATTTTGACGAAGTGAAATTGTCGCAGTGCGATTTCTTGTTACGTATATACATTTAAATATCAAATTAAAAGTTAATCCGCGAACTATACACTTGTTTCAGAAGTGCGTCGGAGCACAGAACAGAGCACACCACTGATTAACTGAAGCATTGGCGATATATTTGGCGATTATTATAAGTATAAAAGTAAAAGAAGTCTATTGGAAATAATTGGAAATAATAATTGCAAAAATTGGTGTTACCATTTATAAAGAACATAAACTGATGAGAAGTAAGATTTTCCAAAATGTTTTCTCTCATCAAGTTCATCGATGATGGTATCTATTTTGTTACTCAAACAAAATATCTTAAATGTAAAGATGGGATTTTGTACGCACGCTACCAATATGCGACATACAAATGTATCCAAGTTTGTACTAATCGTGAGTATTTTTATTTTATTAAGAATTTTACTTTAAAATATCTAAGTTAACCAAAAATTCATTTTTTTATACAGACGAAAAAGATATTTTGATTGATATATCCAACAATTTAAATTTACACATACCAAAAGTTGATGTGATTGGATTTTCGGACACCAATAATGATCAATTAAATAAAATTGCAATGGACAAGAATAATGATTCTCACAACGATGTGGATCACCAAACAGTAAATGGTAACCATTTTCATTTTATCTAAGACTGAAAAGGCTTTTATTATTATATTGTGTTATTAAAACCTTGCGGTTATAAATTTACATTACATTCTTAAAATATACATGTAATATCCATTCATGTGCCAACATGTGTGTGTGTAACTTAGTTTCTTCTATGCGTATATAAATGATTCAATTCGATCCTTCTCGTATGTTGCTGTTCTCTTCTGTTTTCCACCTTCTCGACCTTCATCTCCTCCAGTTCCCTTCTTTCCTTTTTCCCTTTACTCCTCCTTTAACTTCTCCCAGTCCCTTCTGCTTTCCTCATATACTCCCCATTGCTCTCTTTCACTCTGTCCATTCTCCTTCATTACTATTTTCGCATCTTTGTATCCAGCTTTCCTTGCCATTTCTTTCATACTTTCAAATACCTTTGCTCTCGCCTTCCTCTCTGCAATCGACTTCCACTCCTCTATTGTAGCAGTACCTGCCTCTTCCCATTTTCCTCTGGTGTCCCAGATCTTTTTTCTTGTGTCCTTCCCCTCGCACCAAACTTTAAAAACTAGTTGGTCGCTTGTTCTATCAACTAGCACTTCAAGCTCCTCACCCAATTCCGACTCTAGCCATTCTGCCACGCCGAAACCTTGATCCCAGGTAACACCTTTCCTTAGCATTAGTACCTTCTTCCTATTTCTTTCCACTACATCACCTTTATGTCTATCCCCATACCTGCTGCCGTCTCTTCCTCTGTCCTCGCTTCTACTTGATCGTGTGCTGGCTTTCGTTATTTCACTCCTCATTCTGAAAAGACTTTTATTTACTTCCTTTTTTTATCACAAAGATTATAAAATTTGCACGTATTAGTAGAAACAGAGATTATATATATGAGAAACAATTTTTTTTTTTCTCAATTTTTTTTTTTTGCAGCTGTTAGTGTAGCGTGCAAAGCCCATAAATCAGACAGGGTCTATCATCTCCAATTTTCACGTAGAAAATTAGGCCTGTAATCCATCTTAGTGTGCCACCCACGCTAAATTGAGAAAATGCAAAAAAGTATCAAAATAATTACGTTACGAAACCGTAAATATTTTGACTTTTTTTACATTTTTAGTTTTCTACGTGAAAATTGGAGATGATACACCCTGTCTGATTTATGTGCTTTGCACGCTAAACTAACAGCAGCAAAAAAATTGAAAAAAAAAGTGAATTTGAAAAGTCAAAACTTCCAGAGATTTTCCCACATGTGTATCCAAAGTTTGTTATCATAACCTATCTTATATTTACATTATTGCCCAACGGTGAGCTTGTGTGTTATTTTACATCACGTTATTAATTTAGCCACAGTAGTTAGTTTATTGCATCTATTTTATATTCAGTAAACTATTTATTAATATGCAAATTCAAAATTTTTTTGAAAATACAAGTTTTTTGTAGAAACTTATTTTAACAGTTATGCTAAGAAAACGACAATTTTCATTCTCGAGTTGTACACGCAGAAAAAGCTTCGATGAAAAAATAATAATATTCAGCATTTACTTTACTTTCATTAATTACTATTCTCCATGCTTCTAATTTTTACATCGACCTTTTATTTACTGTACTATTAACTGTAAAATTTATTTATATTTATTAGAAATTAAAAGTGTCCTAGGGGGTGTCTGACTTCTAATGCCACTACCCTAGGAACCTTGCTTTAATATTCTGTGTTACATCGGAAATGAAAGTTTTCTTGAGCTTGAATCTGACAGCGAAAGATCTGGACTAACCAAAGAATTTTAAATTAAATTAGTTAATTTAAATTAGTTCTATTTTAAATTACATAGATAAATTAAAACTACGAGATAAAAACAGGGGCTTAACTTAAATAAGGATTTTAAAAGTCGTTCTATTTATGTGATCTTATTTAGATCGTAATTAAAGACAACAACGACTAACAAGGGCAGCACCAGGGATTTGGGTCCTGGATTTTCCTACTCTTGCAGGAAACACTTCCTTTTAACAAATAATGAGACACGTCTCAGGGTTTGTTTGAATAGGCCCTATTTTTTTATTTACAGCCAAACCAATGTTTTAATTTTCATTATTTTTCATTATTTTATCAATTTCCCCTTTCAGGCCATTCATTTCAATTATACCAGTACCTGGAGGATCATGGTCTTATGACAGTATAAATTTTGCTATATTTTCACATGTAAAAAGAAATATTATAAATATTGTACCAATAATTATGATTGAAAATCTCACAATTTAATATAAATATAATTAATATAAAGAAAAAGCAACTTACTTGCATTTGATCGTAAAACTTTTTAACTTATAGATTATTTTCTTCTAAAATATATTCTTGCTTTACTTTTTATGGCCAAATACAGTGATAAATAATTACAGATGTCCTTTTTTTAAAAAAATAAACAAATCTTTATGTAATAATTCTTTAAATAAGATCTGTAAAATTGTTTGGAATAAATATTTCTGGCTTTTCCCACTTTTCTTTCAAGTTGACGTCATTCAAGTTTCCTAGCTATCACTATAATTGGATTATTTCCTGAAACAAAATTGAAAAAACCACAAAGTATTCACATTTAATAGTGTTTAAGTTTAAATTTTAAGTAAATGTTTATACTTATCTGATAAAACTAGCGTTGCCAGCATTATGTCATACCTTGGTTTTTTCATTCTTTCTTGCTGCTGATTCACATTTACATATTTTGTATGATTGAACAGTCACCATTCAATCTGATCTTTATTCTTTATTATAATAAATAATATTTCTGTGCAGTTGTTAACACTAATTCAACAACTTCCATATTTGTTTTCGGTATCTACATTTCAGAACAAAACTTCTTTATTTGGATTTATTATTTTATTCCCAAAATAAAACTTTCTTATTCACTTTGATTATTTAAATTTATAATAAATAATATAACATTTATCAAGGATAGAGCACTTTAAGGTTATATTTTTCATTCAATATTGTAAGAGTATAATACTCTAGTAATTGACACGAGCAATTAGAATTATATCATCAAGAGTCTTTTATCTATACTTATATTTATCATGGAGTAAATCGTTTTGATTTTTTAAGCGTTATTATTACTAAGCGTTATTATTTCTAATAAAAAAGTTATATATTCGCTTAATTCAAAATATTTTGATTGCTCTATATGATCTATTTTCTCATGATTATTAATTATTATAAAAATTATCAAAAATTATTAATAAAAGTATCAGAAATTATTAATAAGATTATTAGCAATTATTATGAGAAATTACCCTGGTGGAAAAAATTTAATGAAATTCAAATGAATTTTAACGAAAATCGATTGAAACTTTTCTGGAAGATCACGAATTTCATATGAATATTATTGAAATACTATTAATGAATATGAAATATCACGAACAAGTACCGTATATCTATTAAATTATTATCCGATTTGGAACGCGTTCTTATTTTTTGCATACGTATGTCATAAAAAATCATGAAGTATTCGTAAGAGTTCAGAGTTGGTATTTATTCCACGTGTTTCATTTTCTTTGAACTATGAAACCAGAGGGATTTTCTAATTCTAAGTCATTCTTTTTAAGCGAGAATCAGACTTTTATACTCCTAATAAATTTTTTCTAAAAAGTTTTTCATGAATATTTATGAAAGTTCAGACTATAACCTAATTATTTATATCACAAAATCATATTTTCCCATAAAATGTCAGACTATAACGTAGTTACCTATAGTGATTAATAATAAATTCATTATTATTCTTAAAAGTTATTTTTCACTACTTTTTATAAAATAATTATGAATATTAATTAATTATTTTCAGTTCATGGATTTTTTATAGTATATACTAGCAAGTTCAGGCGCGCTACGCGCTCTCTTCATTAATCTGGATTTATTTGTACAATAATATTAAAATATTATGAATTTAAAATTTATTTTACTTTTTAACATAAGAAATATTTGGAGGTTAGACATCTAGATGTAATCAGAACAGTATTCATAGCCCTTCAATTTTAACTATACGAATAACATTTTAATACTTCTTTGTTGTACGAAACCAAATTTAAAGTCACTAATACTATTTATGACTTAGATTTTTAGCTTAAATCTTTCATAATTACAAACTTTATCGGTTTTATTTGGACCAATCAGTTTCTTTTTCTTTATTTTAAAATAAATATTTCGAGGCTTTTTTGATTTAGTTACATTTTTTTAAATCTATAAATCAATTTCATTTTTAAGTAGCTCAAACCTCTCAATGACAAACAATTCATAAAGCAAATCTTGGCGCCAATTCTACATAGACCAATCAAAATCAAGCCTTTAGGTGCTTCAACATGGCCGCTCATCACTTTTTTAAGAAGGGATCCATAGTGTTTCATTGGTAAGTCATAAAACATTCATAGTGATGATTAATAAATTCATTATTATTCTTAGGGTTTTTTTGATGGATTTTATATGATATTACAATGAATATTAATTAGTTTAATGTGTTTATGATATTTATATAAAATTCATTATGTTTCTTGGATAATTAATGGAAAATAAACTTTACAAATATTTATGAATTATGGATCAATCAATAATGATTAACAATGAAATTTACCCAATTATTTCATTTAAATTAATCAATCATTCATAAATATTTATAAAATTTATTTTCCATTACTTATCCATGAAACATTATGAATTTTATGTAAATATCATAAACACATTAAACTAATCAATATTCCTGGTAATATCATATGAAATTCATCAAAAAAATCCTAAGAATAATAATGAATTTATTAATCATCAATATGAATGTTTTATTACTTATCCATGAAACACTATGGATGTACTAAAAAAAACCATGAACTTAAAATAATTAATTAATATTCATAATTATTTCATAAAAAAGTAATGAAAAATAACCTAAGAATAATAATGAATTTATTATTAATCACTATTAATAATTACGTTAAAGTCTGAGCTTTTATGGGAAAATATGATTTTGTGATATAAATAATTGGGTACGTTGTAGTCTGAGCTATTATAAATACCAACTCTGAATTCTTACGAATACCTCATGATTTTTTATGACATATAGTATGCAAAAAATAAGAACGCGTTCCAAATCGGATAATAATTTAATAGATATTATTAGTGTATTTATTCGTGATATTTCATATTGATTAATAGTATTTCGAAAATATTCATATGAAATTAATAATCATTCGAAAAAATTTCAATCGATTTTCGTTAAAATTCCTTTGCATTTTATTAAATTTTTTGCACCAGGGTATTATGAGAAATTATTATGAGAAATTATTAATAAAATTATTAGAAATTATTAATAAAATTATTAGAAATTATTAATAACATTATTAGAAAATATTCATAAAATTAATAGAAAATATTCATAAAATTATTAGAAATTATTCATAAAATTATTAATAAATTTTCTATTCACTAATAAAAGTGTGTGAAATGTGAAGTATGATTATCGATCAAACGAACTTGTGAAGTTCGATCGTAATTATATGAATAGCTTGTTCGAAGACATAGGTAGTACCCCATCTGGCCCGCCACAGTTAAGATTAAGCTGAAAACTGGCGTACAGAGTCCGGTCTCGGTACTTGCAGCCGGTCCGTACCTGCCCCCTACATCCTACCCCTCTCGTCAGCTAGCCCGCGAAACTCATTTAGTTTGGAGACTCTTTAGTGGAAACTAGGGTTGGGATTTAATTTGGGATGGGAAAATATATCTTCGAACAAGCTATTTATATAATTACGATCGAACTTCAGAAGTTCGTTTGATCGACAATTATATTTCATTCGCTTGTTCGAAGACATAATAGGTAGATGTTTAGAGCGGGGGCAGCTCATCGAAATTTCTTAATTAAGAATTTAAAAATACTCTTTTTTTTAAATGTTTATTGAATTAAGAAAAGTCACAAATAATATGAAATAAATAATATTAAATAATATGAAAGATCGGTGGATACAAAGTTAGTTTGCTGCTGTCGGAAACAAGAACGTATGATTAAATATGTGATCTAAAAACTTGAGTGGCGAAGTTATCTTCTGCTCTCTCGATGGGCTTGTTATAAAAGTTATTAAATACTTTAGAACTGTCAGACCTCCCAGCCGCTTCTTTGATCTTGTCTACGGATACTCCTTGAGCGCGTGCTTTTGACGTGGACGCGTGTCGAGTTGAGTGCGCCGTGAAATGCGCATCGATGGCGGCGTCCTTCAAGGTGTCCCGAATCCATCTGCTTAACGTCTGGTTCCCTATCCTGTCAATATAGGCCAGCGTAGTCTTTGCCACGCATAGGGATGGGTTGTCGAAAAACGGGAGAAAGGAGCAGGGTTGTTTGGCGCCTGGCCTGGATGTTTTTGTTAGCTCGTTCACTCTAATTTCAATGCCAGTGGCCTTTTGAATTATATTGTCTATTTTCAACAACCTCAGTGACTGGACTCGAAAAGCCGACCCTAGAGCTTAGAGGTGTCGGATTGTTCGAAATTCTACTCGGCCTAAATAATCGACTCAGCGAACTCCAGTCGAGTCGGACCCATTACTCGAAGTACCGAACTACTCGAACTTCAATCGAATAGTTCGAAATGATCGAACGGTTCGACATAATCGGACGGTCCGAAGTGATCGAACTGTTAGGCATTATTTTGTTAAAGTTAAATAAATAAATAACAAAAATATATACTTCAACATACATCGAATAGTCCGACCTGGTTCGAACAGTTTGATCGTATACGAGTAGTTCGCATGATGTTGAACAGTTCAAAGTATCGAGTATTCGACTCGAGTTCGAAAAAATACCGTTCAAACACGTCGAGTCGAGTATTCGTGCATCCCTACTAGAGCTAGCAGCGTAACACATTTTCTTAAGAGTTTGTCGCTATCCAGATCTTTGATTGGAGTCACCCCAAGATTGAATCAGATCCAAAACGATCCCGACGTCCCATGGAGGTGGATGCATACTTTGGGGCTAAGGGTCTAAGTCTGAAAATTCAGACACTTTAAATGATCCTTTAAATGATCAGGATGACTTTAAATGATCCTAACATAATTTTTATACTTACTCACTGGATCATTGTACTTAATGCCTCCCCCGATCAGAATCTGCTCACAAACCTCTAGTTACAATTAAGTTGAAGGAAAAACTAATTTGACTGGCCTACTCCTGTGTCGATCCCTTCCTTGAACAAGCCCGAGTCCACTGATGGTGTAACACGTGGCGGCAGTACAAAGAGAGAGAGGCTTGACTGACCTCGGTTGCTCTCTGTGATGGGGTCATGTTGTTGCGACGTTGATGATGGAAGCCGGATGTCAGCATGGTGGTTGAGCGCGCCAGCGGGCTGAGTAGGCCAATCAATAGAGGTTTTTTGCGTGCCATAAATCTTATTAGTAAGCGGTAAACGCTATTGTACGCAGAATAAT
>UXGD01007826.1:0-10377 GCA_900474315.1 Torymus auratus | reverse complement strand
AGGTAGTTTTTGTATCTAGGGAGTAAAATGGAATTTTAGGCATAAGTAAGATGTTTTCTTATGTATTTTGATGCGTTGAATCCAAATCTAAAGTCAAAATATGGGATTTCCCAGGCTGATTTTCTGTATTTACTGTTTTATTATCAGAAACTAGAAAAAAAACATTCTCATAATTCACAGTCCTACAACAAAAAGTCTCAGATGGACTCAGCATAAAGTAGTACATTGTGACGTAAGGGGAGAATATGAGCTATTTCTAGCGAGGGTGAAGTGTTCAGCACGAGTCGGAGTCGAGGGCACCGAAGGCACCCGAGACAGAGACGAGTGCTGAACACTTCACCCTCGCTAGAAATAGCTTTTCTTCCGGTGTTACACACCGTATTTTTTTATCGAAGGCATGACAGGACCTTTTTTACGTGTGTGAGTCGGAGGAAGGATTGGAAATTTCGAGTCGTGCACAACGCAGTTGAAATAGTACATTGTACAACTAGGGAGGAAAATTGACTTTTTCTAGCGAGGATAATGATTGAGCATGAGTGGTTCAGTCGGGCACCGGAGTGATACACGAGTGCTCACAATCATCATCCGAGTCTGAAAAAGTCGATTGCTCCCTTGTTACACATAGTACTTTTTTTAATAAGTGCAGGAATAGGACCTTTTTTGCATGAGAAGTGAATGGGAGATCGGGCATATCGAGTCGTCATATAGCGGGAGGAAAAGTACTTTTCCTCCCGCTGCTGAAGGAGGCCTCGACAAATGCTAGAAATGTTCGATTTTCGATTCACTTTTCTACGCAGAAAAAGGGTGTTAAAAAAATGTATGTGTTAAAAAAAATTAATTATATCCCCTGAAGAAAGGCAGGCATTTTCATTTCTCACCAGTTTTTCATTTCTCATCTGTTTTAGGGTAGAAATGGATATCTCTTACCACTTTTACAAAATACACTTGAAATGCGAAATTTTCTCTCCTACTTTCACACGCGAAAAAGGCCCTATTTCATGCCTGAGTTGAGAAAAACATGTTTTCTTACGTATTTTGAGGTGCTGACTCAATATCTGTAGTCGGAATCGGAAATTTGTCGAGTCAGGCAGTCTTCTATCAGGCCATTTTCCTTTGGACTATTCGTCATGGCTATGAACCTGTACTGAATGGCTCTTAGATAACCGCAAGCCATCATTATGAGAAAAGGACCGACAGTTTCAATTCCGACTAGTATTACTGCAGCACTGTAAATGACGACACTCTGCAGTATCAATACGGCGAAGTACCAGAACTCATCCTGCACATCCACGTAAAATCTAAAGAAAGATTGCTACATTAAATAAAATATCTAGGGAACATGAAATCTGTACTAACTTGAGCGGAAGGACTCTCTTCGCCGTATCATTGACATCAGCCGGTGGTAGTTTCGTAAACAGCGCCGTCGCGATATAAAACGTGGCAGCAATAGCACCATTGCCCACAAAGATGTTCCTCAGATAATAGACCGTTCTTTCGAAATCCCGGACAGTATTACCCTCGCCCGTCTTCAGACACAGCCACAACTTTTCGCATAGTTCTACAAGAGAGACAAGCTGCCTTCGCTGTAGGTACAGTATGAGGTAGCGGAAGTAGACGCCCTGGACGACAACGAGCTCGCAAATATAGTCGACGTCCAGGCCGCTTTGCAGTGCCATACGAACGCCATGTCCCAGGTACATGGTGTAGAAGATCGTGTTCATGGTCTGCCAGTAGAGACTCGGAAGGTGGTTCCTCAACAGAATTCTAGATAGTAGACGTGTTCTAACTTATGTATTATTGAAGAGGAATTCAATGGTTTAAAATTTTTTCACTGTTATTTTGGCAACATCGAGAATGGATAACGTGGTTTTATAATAAATTAATCGATAACGTGGTTTTATATAATTAATTAATATAGGAAAATTTACTATAATGTACTGTAAAAATTTCTATGAAGTATAAGCTTGAAAATATCCATATGGGTTTCATGTAGAATCCATATTGAATTCCACATAAGAATCCATTCATGAACCTTGATAAAAACCTATGTTCAAATGGTTTTCCACCCATAATTCTTTTAGCAATCTATTGTATCTACCTTTGAGTTTTTAGATAAATTTTCTTAAAATCCAGATGAACAATTATGGAAATTTATCTTATTGAATCCCATGATTTTTCATCTGAATATCAATTTAAACTATCTCCGCCAAAGGTATGAAGGTCAATTTTCATATAGCTTTTTAAATGGTTTTACTGAAATTTTTCATATTTCTTTGAATTTATAGTAAATTAAAACCATGTAGAAAACTATATGAAAATCCACCTTGATCATTAAAAATTTTATATAAAATATATTTTCCACTAGAATAGTGAGGTTTTTCATTTTTTGACTGTCTGTGGTAGCTTTACAAGACAGTATGGTAATTATTACAAAACTTTTTGTAATTTTCATTAAAATTTTCATTTTCTCTGTGTATTAGACAAACACATGTAACTTCAAAGACTTTATGTATACATTCTAAATTTGAATCAGTGAAATTCACTGAAAATCAGTTAAATGTATACCAAGTCAACTGAAATTTCAGTTGATTTTTAGCTTTCATTGAACATTTCGGTTGATTTGGTATACTTATAACTGATTTTCAGTGGATTTCACTGCGATTAAAATTGAGATAATTGATATAGTGAGAAGTTCATTTAAGTATACTAATTTGCTTAGCGTGACTTGCCTCTGACATACGAACAAAAAATCTGTACAATAAAACAATATCTACCTGAAGTTCGAAAGTTGGGAGTCACTACTGAACGGAAGAATACAGATGAATCTGAAGAGACGGAGATGCACGGATGACAGATCATCGTACGACCACTTTTCTATCTCAACCATCTGTATGTACCCTCAAATCACAGTATAAACTACGAAGTTATCAGTTCGACGAGCCATGCAAATCTCTGGACCCTTCGCTTTCAGAAACTCGCCGAGGCCCTCGTAACAAAGCTACCCATTAAATATTCAGGAGCGTCTCTATGCATATTTAACCGCTCGTGCGTTAAATTATGTTTTCCGCTTAGTGCGCAGAAAAAGGCTTTGCGAGTTTTTTGTAAGTACCCGCGGGAGTTACAAACGGCGAAGACACCTATATATTTAGTGTAGCGTTACTAACTTTTTCATCGACGAGGTATTTTGCTGTTTATGGGAAAGAGTCTCGCGACTGCGCATTCGGGCAGATTCTAACATGGACTTGATTAGCGTCATTCGAATAAGAGACTTCAAGCCACGTTGTTCAGTTTCGTTAGGTGTCAAATGTTTCGTAAACCTTTATTTTTGGCGATATTTTGGGTAAACCTATGGCTTGACAAGGAATGTATTTTCAACTCAATAGTAATTTACCTTTGTATTTTAATATTAACAGTATGTTCTGCAAATACTGTAATAAAAAATTAATACTAGTTTACAAAATTATGAATAGGAATTATAGACAAATATGAAGTAATAAAAAAAGTGGTAATAAAAAAAAACTTTCTTGCGCGTACTATTTAAATAATTCTTTTTTTTAGAAACGCTATATACAATTGAAAAAATTTTTAATTTAAAATAGCTACAAAAATATTTTTTTCTGTCTTAAAATTTTTAGAGATCAAGTATTTTATTCAGAAAAACTCCGAAGGACTGTAAAGAATGAAAAAGCATTTATACACATCTGCAAATAAAAACCGAAATTATTAAAAGAAATATCTGTTACAAACATTATTGTAATTCAAATTTCCAATAGGTGGAAGATTCACAAGTAAACTATTTATACGTACACATTCGAAGGTTTCCAGTGACAAGTTGATGAATCCACCCGCGGTAAGTTGCACAGGCTTCTGTGCCCTCAGTATTATCATAAGCAACATTTTGTTGGCCTCACGTCCGTAAATCGGATGTGTCAATGTTGCGGTGTATGCTGCACGTGATATCGCCCCGCTCTTTCAATAAAACGTAACGAAGGTAAGAGAGTGTCTGTGCTAAAATTAAAGTATAATTTCATTTACTCACTTCGTTTACGAGGTATTCAGAAATCCATTGGCAAGTGAAAAATTGAACTAGATTTAACATTAAGATGGATATATACTTCAATTCATTTTGATCGTTCTACGTCAGATTATACAAATCAAATTTTCATTTCATTTTTACAAAATATTGTCGTCCAATTTTTATATTTACCTCGAGAAGATTTATACCGATAAGGGACATGTTATAAATTGTACAAGACACTTGGACCATAAACAAGCTGCGCGTGAACTGCTCGATTTTGTGGCAAAATCTGTTTGAAAAATTGTTTGATATTTAGCTGCTTTTAAAACCCGAGATCTAATAATACTATCGAGAGACATCATTTTTTTGAAGAGTGTACACTAAGATCATCTCTTTTATATCTTACAAGGAGATGATCAGGGGTATGGGTCCTGGATTTGGCTAAAACTGTAGGAGGTACTTCTTTATGACAAATAATGAGACACGTGTCTCGGTGTTTTGTAACTGGGCCTTTTTTCCAAAATCCAAGCTATTTTACATCTGAAATGAACAATTTTCGATAAAAATGGAGTCTCTTTCTTTAGTTATAACTTTTTGAATATTTCGGTCATATAAATGGACTAAAAAGTTTACAAAAGAAGTAAACAAAATCTTTAATTTAAGCTATGTTTCATTAAAAAATGTTGATTTTTTAAAAAAATTATAGGCTATCACAAATAGAGTAAGAAAATAGCTAAAATACAACCCGTTAAATGTTTGAAAAAACCGCTGCTAACTGAATTAGCAGAATGCTTTCTCAAAGAGTATTTTCAATATTTTTATGACTTTTTTTATCGAACACTTGAATTAAAACTCAAAGTTTAAAGTTGAAACAGTATTATAATTCGAGTTTCAATTAAAAACCCGCAATCAGAGAAGGAGTAAATGTTCAAATAAAGTGTTATTTCTGATTAGTAAGTGGCTATTCGGTCTCCTTCGGCATAAAAATTTTAATTTCCGTGGTTATATTCTATATATGTTCAATAGAAATCGCTAAAGAAATTTTTCAACAGTTTTAGCCAAATTCAGGATCCACATCCCTAATCATCTCCTAGTTAGTACGACTTACTTCATGATCCTTTGATGGAACTTAACGCAACTCAGAACTTCAAGAACAGGCAACCTTTCCAAGTACATTGGGCAGTCTGCTATCAGGCCATTATCGTTTGGAGTATTTGTCATGGCTATGAACCTGTATTGAATGGCTCTTAGATAACCGCAAGCCATCATTATGAGAAAAGGACCGACAGTTTCGATTCCTACTAGTATTACTGCAATACTATAAGAGACTATGCTCTGCAATATGGTTACGGTAAAGTACCAAAACTGGTCCTGGACGTCCATGTAAAACCTAAAGAAAGATTATTTTCTCAAATGAAATACGGGACGCACATTATACCTCCTTCTGAGATGAAGAGATGAAGAGATTTGTACTCACTTCAGTGGCAGGACTCTCTTCGCCGTATCATTAACATTTGCCGCTGGTATCTTGGTAAACAGCGCCGTCACGATGTAAAACGTCGCAGCAATAATACCATTACACAGAAAGATATTTCTCAAATAATAGACCGTCCTCTCGAAGTCCCGAACAATCTTACCCTCGCCCACCCTTAGAAACAGCCACAGCTCTTCGCACAGTTCTACAAGAGAGACAAGTTGCTTTCGCTGTAGGTACAGTATGAGGTAACGGAAACAGACGCCATGGACGACAACTATCTCACAGATGTACTCGACGTCTAGACCTCCTTGTAGTGCCATACGGATGCCATGACCCAGGTACATAGTGTAGAAGAGTGTATTGATGGTATGACAGTAGAGACTCGGAAGATGTTTCCTCAATAGTGTTCTACAGTTAAAGTGTTCTAATTCGTGTGTTATTCAAGAATTAAATAGTTTCATTTTAACCGTTATTATGGTTATAAGATCACTAATGTTTCATGAAACTGAGTATCTACGTTTAACTATATCACAGTTTGTATTTTATAAACATTTTTAATCCAGAAAAACAGTTAAGTAAAAATTACAATATTCTATAAACTGTTCCTATTGAAAATGTCCATATGAATTTTATGCAGAATACAGAACTTTACATGAAAATCTTCAAGGAAAACTTTTGGGAACATCCATGTTTACATTCCTTTGGAATTTTCATTTGGATATCAATTTAAACTATCTCCGTCAACAGTATCCAGGTAGTTTTTCATATATCTCTCTGGATAGTTTTACTGAGAATTTTAATATATTTTTTTTAATTCATAGTAAAACCATATAGACAACTGTATGAAAATTCACCTTGATATTTAAAAATATGATACGAAATGTATTTTCAACGAGACTGTTAATATTTTGTATTTGTTACTACCTGTGCTAAAATAACCTAGCTGTGGTAGGTTTACAAGTCAGTATGGTAATTATTACAAAACTTTTTGTGATTTTTATTAAACTTTTCTTTTTCTCTGTGTACTAAAAAAGACATGTAGTTTCAAAGATTTTATGTATAGATACATAGATATATAGATACACATAACTTGAGTCACCTCTGACATTCGAAACAAACTTATCTTTACTATAAAATGAATACTATGTTTACCTGAAGTTAAAATATTGTGTATTACCACTGATCGGAAGAATGCCGATGACTTTGAAGATACAGAGATGCAGGAATGACATATCATCGTATGTCCACTTCTCTATCTCCCCCATCTGCAAGCGCTCTCAAATCGCGAAAAATAAATGTACGAAGTTATCAGTTCGACGAGCCATGCAAATCTCTGGACCCTTCACTTTCAGAAACTCGCCGAAGCCATGGAATAAACCGGCCATTAAATATTCAGGAGCGTCTCTATGCATATTTAACCACTCGTATACTCGTTACTTTTTTCACGAGGTAGTTTGCTGTTTATGGAAAAGAGTCTCGCGACTGCGCATTCGGGCAGATTCTAACATGGACGATATTGGCGTCATTCGAATAAGAAACTTCAAGCCACGTTGTTCAATTTCATTAGGTGTCAAAAGTTTCGTAAAAATTTATTCTTGATCATTCTGAATTCAGTGTTCAGTTCGCACTTCAGTGTTAGCTAATGAAACTATACAAGTCTTGTTGTGTTCTCAAAAGATAGTTATCTTCGTGATCTAATTTTGTATCAAATGTTACTCTGAAAAGATGTTGACAATAATCAACTTTATATTAATCTTGCAATCATGACGTTTTACGAGTACGCAACGATTCCTTGTGAATAATCTTCTGAGAGGTCCTTAATGAGATCCCATGATTTCTTATATGAGATAATATATAAGATTACATATAATATGGCTTATCAAAATACTGCATTGTGAAATCGTATGTGAGGTTTCACGTGAGGTCTTGTACTTGATGACTAAACCTCTTATGAAATGTCATGCAGTATTTTGGTAGAAGATTTCAAATATGATTTCATGAAATCCTATGTAAGAAATTATGAGATCTAACAAGGAATTTCGCGTGAGATTTTTATACGGGATAGATACTTTTTCATTAACAGGTAATAAAAAAATCAAAAGTTAATTGTAAAAACTGAGAATAATTTTTGTTAATATTTATCTAAGCTATTAGTTAAAATTATTTATCTAATCTATTTATGGAAAATTATGTTACTGTTACGTCAAGAGCTTCAAATTACTGCAGTCTAGATAGTCAGTCTTGCCAATAAGTATTACCATAATACTTGCTCTGAAGAATCCTTCTGCATGTCCATATAATACACACGAAATGCTAGATAAGATCTCTTTGTGCTAGAAATTGACGATGACGGTATCCCGTTAGCGCGCTCTCCATAAATTTATATGCTATCTCTGCTGCAGACATGGGTCTGAAAATATCCTTAAAAAATCCAGTTATATTTCTACCTTAAATTCAAACGCAAGCAATATTAGTTCTTATAATATACCATTCGCTCAATCATGTTGACGATCTCTTTTTCATAATTTGTATGAATGTGCAACAATGTGTATGAATAAATATGAAGCAATGATCAAACTTTAAATACTTAATTCCGTATGTCGAATTGATTAATAAGCACCAAGTGCATCACGCATGGAAGTTGATCAAAAAACGCTATAATTTTTTTTAATTGATTTTCATGAAAAATAAAATTTTTATTGATATAAATACAAACTGTTTTGGTTAAAAAATTGAAGCGTTTATTTATTTTTTTAATATACTGTGATACAAAATAAAATCCTCCTAAATACTACATACACTATCACCTTTTTACATTAGCAACATCTTTTAGTCGGAAAAACTTCGAAGAACTGTAAAGAATGAAATAGCGCTTATACTCATCTGAAAAATAAATAGACAATTGAGTATAATAAATCTTTTGATAACCATTTTCCGTTTTCATAAGTTTACAGAGAGATTCCACAAAGTGCTCTGAACAAGAATATCGAACAATAGATTGAAGCACAATGGATATTCTTTCTATAAGTTTCTCAATTAAAATTTGTATACGTACACGTTGGAATGTTTCTAAAGACAAATTTATGTATCCACTTGCCGTCAGCTGTACAGGTTTCTCCGCCCTCAATATCATTAAGAGCAACATTTGGTTTGCTTTGTGTTCGTAAATCGGATGTGTCAATGCAGCGGTATACGCTGCAGTAGCGATTGCCTCACTCTTTCAATAAAATGTTAGGAAATTAAGTAAAAGCTGGGACTGAAGTTAAAGTATAATTTTGTTTACCCACTTCGTTTAGAAGGTATTCAGGAATCCATTGACAAGTGAAAAATTGTAGTAGATTTAGTATTAAAACGGTTATATACTTCAATTTATCTTTATCGCCCTATATTAGGTTATAAAAATTATATTTTCATTTAATTTCTACATAAAATTTTGTTGAGTACTCATATTTACCTCGAGAAGAGTTATCGCAATAAGAGATATATTATAAATCGTACACGACACTTGAATCATAAACAAGTTGCTCATTAACTGATCAATGTGGTGGCAAAATCTAGTTGAAAAATCAGTTGATTTTAGCCGCTTTCAAAAATAGTGACCTAATATTACGTTTGAATGACATCTTTTGTCTTTTATACGTAATGAACAAATAACTTACTCCATGATCTTCTGGTGAAACTGGACACAACTCAGAATCTCGTGGACAGGCAATTTTTCCATTTTAATCGCGTTGTCTTTGGTAAGGCCGTTATCGTTTGGAATATTCGTCAGAGCCATGAACCTGTACTGAATGACTCGCAGGTACCCACATGCCATCATTATCAGAAAAGGACCGATTGTTTCCATTCCAGTTACTATCAGTATTTCAGTACAAGCGAGCACACTTTGTAAGATTGTTACCACAACATACCAGAAATCATCTTGCACGTCCACGTAAAACCTGAAAGACATCAGTGTAAAAACTATTTACAATTTATTCTCTATGTACCTACTAGGAAAACAAGGAGTCTGTATTCACTTAAGTGGCAGCACTCTCGTCGCTGTTCCATTGACATATGGGGATGGTATCTTAACGAACTGTACCGTCAAAATATAAAACGTGGCAGCGGCAAAAAGAGTGAAGAAAAAGAAATTCCTCAGATAGTACACCTTCCTCTCCAAGTCTTGAACTGTCTTACCTTCATCCGTCACCAAAAAGGACCACAACTCCTCGCATAATTTAATAAGAGACATCAGCCGCTTTCGTTGACAATACAACATTACGTAGCGCAGACAGACACCCTGGACGCACACTGTTTCGCAAATGTGCTCGATGCCTAGGGTGCGTTGCAGTGCCATGCGCAGCGCGTAGGCCAGGTGCATAGTATTATATATCGCATTGGCCATGTGACAGTGGATTTTCGAAAAGTAGTTCCTCATAAGGGTTCTGATGAAAGAGTTCTGATTTTATCACTCAAATGGAACTAAATAGTTTTGATATTTTTTAACTGCCAGATTTACTGAATAAATATAAAGAAAATGATTTTGCAAAAAATTAGTATAGATTTTTGGGAAAACAGACTTACAATATACCAAGTAAATAGAATAATTATGCTAAAATTTAGTGTCGATGATTTTTGGTTATAACATATATAAGTACTATTCTTCAGTATAAATGTAGTAATTTTTTTCCTGCATTGCAAGTTTGTCTTCTCATTACTGCGTATGATACTAATTTTTCATAAAACTTGTCCTCTGTATTTTATATGAATTACATTGTAATTCGTACTTTATAAAAACTTATACTAAAACTACATCTAGCTTAACATGTACACCCAACCCGAAGGGATTCTGTCCGAACGTGCCTGCTCAGTTTCAAAATCCTTCAATATCATTGGACAA
>UXGD01007825.1:0-10379 GCA_900474315.1 Torymus auratus | reverse complement strand
GCCCAGTAATACACTCTCTGGTAGCAGAGGCCTAAGTAACGCCGATCAGACATACGTGGTCTAAGCATTACCGGTCCCGCTATTCACCCACTACAACGTCATTCTAGGGTAATTTTTCCTTCCATCTCCTTTTCTCTTCGTCTAAGGCCTAAGTAACGTCGATCAGACATACGTGGTCTAAGCATTGCTATTATATACTGAAAATTAAGTTCTGAATATTGTTTACAAAGCATTTTAATTATAGTTCCTCGAAGTTTCTTGAAAAAGAAAAATCAATTGTATTCCCTTGCTTTATTTTTTGTTCGTACAACACGTCTTATCGAAAGAGAAATCCTTTGCACGGCTTTTAATAACAATGGTATCTTTTTTTACAAAAAAAAAGTAATAATTCAATTTAATTCTATACCAAAATTTCCAAAATCGAGGAAGCATAAAAAAAATTCAAATATGTACCTCCACCTATATACCAAACGAACTATTCAACCTCAACTCACACCCACACTGCACACCGCAGCTCAACCAACTCCACTCGTCCGCGTGCGATATATTCCTCAGACCTCCCGCACGCGCGCGACGTTCGGTAGCTCCATACACTCCCTCTCTCTATACTCGCACGAGAGTAGGTATAGCGCCGACTGAATATTGAAACAGCCCTGGGAAAGGTAAATACACAGCCGGCGCTCGCTCGCGCGGCTTACTCTCGCTCGCGAATTATGGCCGCGTAATGTGATGATAAATAGGGATGGCGTGTGTGGCGCTCGAGGGTTTGCGTGCGCCAAGTGTAATGTGTATAGCTGGGAGGTTGTTAATGAGCGGGAGGAAGGTATAGCTATGGCTTCGAGGAAGGTGTGGGGTTGGTGGGAAGGCGATGGTTTTTAATGCGAGTATGAGATGGATTTATTCTGTTGGTATTAATGTATCTTTGGTGCACGAGGTTTCCCGGAAAATCGAAATGTAATAAGTTGTAATGGCGCGTATATAACGTGGAATCATTTATTGCGAGGAATGGGAATTACTTTTCGATTAAATATTTATCGGAAATTATTTGAATTGCAGGATCTGAAACACATACTTCTGATGTTTAATCATTCCCAATTAACTATACCTCTTGCTACAAAACGCTCCCGAAACGAAAATAACGCTAATCTATTTTAACATACGCAAACTTTTTCGACAGTTATTTACCATCAACACGCTAACTTTACAACTCGTATCCCCGAACTTCGGCTGAAAAATCATTTGCTTACGTTCCTTGTTTGCCGCCATCCATTCACCCCAACGATTTCCAGGCCACTCTTACTTTCTCTCTCCCTCTTAATCTCCACCACCAAAATAATCCCCACATCTGCAACGCGTTACTTCTCTCGCGCGCAAGAAAACACAGACACGCACGAGCGCGGGTTATAGCAAATACCGAGCGCGCGCCGCACAAAGGAACGCGAAAATCAGGAATAGGCGAAAACCGCCAAAGGCTAATTCGATTTAGCGCGACGTAAATCGCGTTGAGGGGCTTCCAGTAGATACATCGATTTTCAAATCACCTATGAGTCTATTGGGGGAATGAAGAAAGGGTAGTTTTATGCGTACTGCGTTCTCGACTTATTTGCATCGCCATAGAATGAAAAATTGTATTTTCCGAGCCACCTATCTGCAACCCATCAATCGGCCTTGGAATCTCTCTTATTCCCTCTCTCACTCGCCACAACTTCCGCTCGGCAATCAAACAAAAAGAAACCATAGCGAACAACGCATCCACGCTCGTAACTCAAACCCGCTCTTAATCTCATTACACACCCATCAATCCCCGCGCAATCGACTCCCTTCCGCTCTCTTTGCACACACACTTCTCGGTCTTAAATTTTTCATTTAAATTCGCCGACTCGACTTTCAATTACTCTTCTCTCTCCTATCTCCCTCTCAGCCGTAAAATACATGCACATCGAATAAAAATCTCATCAGTCGCGCTCGCGGTCATTGTTTCGCGTTGGGTAATCGTCGTCCTTCTTCCTTTTTTTTTGCACCGCAGGTGTGCATTCGGCGCGAAAGTTTCTCACGGCGACTTCTGCCGTGATATGCGCCGGAAGGATGACGGAGGTGGCGGTCGTGGTGGTATGTGGGTGTGAGCGCACCACCGTTGCGCGGCCTCGATGAATATAAATCGAGGCTGTGCGATTGCAATGCTGATAATTGAGATGGTGAGTGGGGTACGTTGCGGTTGTAGGTGAATTCTTGGGAAGCGGCGTTGTATGAGGGGACAGGAGGTGTGAACGTTTACGCCGAATGAAGTGATTAAGGAAGAATGGTGGGTAGCAGTTGATTCTGATTTGGTCAAGGTTTTTTTTTGTAAGTTTTAGGGTGATGAAAAATAAAGTATACTCTCTAAAATTGAATTAGTGATGTTTTTACTAATGCAACGTTAGAGAGAAGTTGTTTGTATTCTTATTTATTTATTGAAACACAGATCAACGTATATTTATCTTTATCTCTCTCATTTATACGTAAAAGTAAAATAGTATATTATACTTTAACCTTTTTCACATTTCTCAATAATTATTCTCAACGCAAATTAAAATTAACATTTTTATTACGTCCAAATCTACAATACGTTTTTATATGCTTAATTTTCCTAAATGATTCTTGAAACGTGAATTTCGTACATATTTCGCGAAGACGAGAAGAGAAGAAAAAAACAATATTTCTTAGAAAATTGCGATACTTATTACCGCCTCTTACGATTTCCAACTTTCCTTCGGTTTCCTCCACCCCGACGTTTCTTAATCACGCCGTCTAAAATTTCACGATTGCCGACAACCCCTCTACCGAAAAAAAGAACCCATACTCCATCGCTACTACACACACACACATATGCTCACGAACGAAAAAAGCAACGCGCGGCGTTTTTCCGCCTCGCGCTTTCTCGCAAAAAAGGCGCGTAATAGGCAGGTACGTATACATATATACCATATACGTGTATATGTACGTCGAAAAACGCCGGGCTTGACGTGTTCCCTCGACTCCGAGCGGAAAATAAAGACCCACCGAGTCGGAGTGCCTCTTTCCCCTCCTCTTGCTATATACCACTCGCGCAGCCAGGAAAGCAGCGCGGAAAAGAAAATCGCTCGCTCGAGTTCGAAAGTAAGGCAAGAAGCTGAGAGAGAGAGGAAAGAAAGATAAAAACTACGGGGGAGGCAGAAAGAGAGAGAGAGAAAGAAACTGCGCGCGTGCAGCGTAATACACGCGCCTATAGTTTGCATGTCTGCGCAAGAGAGAAGAATGGTCGGAAGTGGCCTGGGATCTTTCCCAGCAACGACGCGTAATTAACCAAGAAGAGAGAGGGAAAGATAAAGAAAGAAAGCGAGATAAGCGAATAGGGGACAGAAAGCGAGAGGATGCGCGTGCAACCGTTAGCGTGTACATACACACAGGCGAGAGCAGCTTCGGAAAAGGGATTAATGAGTGGCCGTGGAATGTGATGGATCGGCGGGAGGAAGGGAAGAAGGTTGAGTATACCTATGTAGGTTGTGAGAGAGGCGTTGGTGTACACTGAAATTAGCCGTGAGTCGAATATATATTTTCGCCATGTAGCTGTGTATATGGCAATCAGCGCGGGCGACGAGGAGCGAGTATATATTCAGCGAACAATTCTAATATACATATCATTTCGTTTGATCAATTCGCCGAAACTTTTCTCATTTCCGCGCGGCAGGGAAAACGCTTAATAACTCGAAGAAGTGCGTGACGTACACAGAAAGGCGCTTTAACGGGCGACTTTTTCTTTTCTGTATACATTTATAAAGTTGTTGCGAATTTGTTTCGTAATTTCAATCGTCACGAATGTCACTTTCTGTCTCGTTTAATTAAACTACTTTCAACAGCATACAAACGCACATCCACTAAATCCCCTTATATTACACACATTCAATTCGACTACACGCACCTCGTACAAACTCATCCAAGATTTTCATTCCCTACGCCCCCACATACAAACTATACTGCCACTATACCGGTGCTATAGCATCTCCTCTACCAATAAATTCCCTATTATGCAAAGCTCTGCTGCAGCGCGGGAGGCAATAATCAAGCTCGCCGAATCGATTTACCTCCACTCTCTCTCTTCGGCGTAAAACAATTGCGCCTGCAATTTCCTTCACGCGAGCGCGTGCACCTTTCGCGCAATCTCGTTCGTTTCCCTCGCGCGCGCGTGCAGTAAACAGTCGCGTATATCGCGCTTTGGCCCGGTCTCGAAAATGTGTATATGTAGTAGGAAGCGGATAGGTACGTGCTGAGCGTAAAAAGAGCGGAATGGGCCGGCCTGTATTGTATGTTGGGTGTTGAGGTATAGTGGAGGTAGGAGGGGGGTGTTATGGGGGTGGCTTCGAGTTTAGTCGGATAGAGTGGATGTGGAATTATAGCGGTGGGTTTGTTTGTTAGAGTTGAAGAGGAATTATGGTGTTAGTGTATGTTAAATTAAAGAAGTGGGAGTTGTGTGTTTCGACTGCGGTGCATTAAACGTTATGGGATTTTTTGTAATCCAGATTATGTTCCTGTAATTTATGTTAAATAATCATTTTATTAACTTTAATATTGTTGCCTACATGAAAGTTCAGCTGAATATTTTCAATTCTCTATTAGTATAGATAAGTTAAAATGTAAACTGAACAATTTCAAAAATTCTTACTACAAATTTCTGTGCGATTGAGATTATGCGATAAGAAAAATACACATAAATTTTGCACTTCTAATATTGTCTTTTATTCTTGAAAGAGTCATGGATGAAATTGTCATGACCATCAGACTGATTTAATTGCTTGTTAAATACAAGGTGACGAAATGGCGCTGAAGTTCGAAATTTTAGCTTGTACTTTTGCTAAAAGTGTAAACCTTAAAATTCACTCAGTAAATCGAAATACAAAAAGTTGATACTTTTTAATAAACAAAAAAGGTTACGTTTTTAAATTTTAATTAGAGCTGCACGAGAGCAAAACTACAATATTTATGTAATTATTGTCTCGCTCTTGTAAATTCTTGAAAATTTGTCTATTGTCTTGGTCTTGTCAGTCAATATGAAAAGTATTATTGTCTTGTCTTGAAATTCTTGATGATATTGGAATTACGCAAACATGCGACAGTAAGCGAGTCAATCATTAGAAAAAGTTTCAAGTCTAAATACCCGGGAAATCTAAAGTCCACGCTAAAATGCAGTTACGCAATTGTGCGACAAAAAGCAAGTCGATTATATAAAAAAGTCTTAAACCTAAATAGTCATGGCACGCGAGGTCTGCGTAAAAGAGGAAGGCACGCAGGCGCGAAACAGTAAGAGAATTGACTACTTGGATTTCAGACCCTTTTAAATGATTTCCACTCTTAAAAGAATGATAGCCGGATGTTGTGAAGCATTTAAAGATTAATTTTGATTGGTCTGTACGGAATAGGCGCGAAGATCCGCTACTTCCACGACATTTGAATTTTTTAAATTGAATTTTTATTCTTATTAACTATTTAAAACTAAATTATTAAATCAAAATATAATGAAAAGATTAATTTTTTATTTCGAAAAATTATCTGATTTATCCTATCATTTAAACTAAACAAAATAAAATCATAATGAAAAATTACATTCATAACCTCAAAAACAAAATAGTACGCGAGTAGTACTGTTTAAAATATTCTTAAATTTAAGAAACTTTTCAGTTACAAATACATTAAGTTTATGAAATTTAAATTAAATGCCAAATTTGAAATTTGATTCTTTCCGCCATATGTGTGCCGTCTAGTTCACCAACTGCTGCTAGACGGCGCATTCCCTCCGTGTTGCCTCACGTACCTCAGTAAGCCGGCATGAGAGAATATAAGAGTCATCAACTACCGAAGTTTATTGAATTAATAAATACGCTTTTGTGTAAGAGTTAAATAACTGTTTTTATTTAATTAGTTATTACTGATTATTTCGGTAAATTATTACGATTAGAAAATCTCAAGTTATTTACAAGATTCTTTACATTCATGACACCACAATCTTGATATTGCATCGATTATTGACTTGAATATTGAGGCAAGACAATACACTATCTAGATTAATCTTGTTATCATATATCGCGCAGCTCTAATTGTAAGACGTCATTTAGAGTTTGAAGAGCCCCAACTTTTAATAGTCATAGATAAAGAAACAAAGCACGCAGAGCGCGTCAATATTGCTAGTGAAATAAATAGACCATATTTACATAGATTTTGTATTTTACTTTTACACGCAATTTGTGTAAATGATCCTCTTACCCAAACCAAATACAGAATTTCTAACTATGTTATAAACAAACTAAAAACATTTAACCAATTTGACACCTTCTTACTTTTAACCATTCTAAAGAACCCCACCCTTCCCATCCACTTACCCCTCCCACCTCCCCCAAAATCCGAGGATCCTTCAAAAAAAGACCCATCACTTCTCCCCTAGTTGCAACCGACGACACGATCAGGCGACGACAGAAGTTGAAACCCTCCGTCCACCTACATCTCTCTCTCTCACTCACGCTCTCCCCCTCTCTCTCTCTCTCTCTCTCTCTCTCTCAACCTCGTTTTTCGCGATTTGGTGCCACGTCATAGTGACGAATAGCACACGCTCGCGAGGGGATGTATTTCTATTACTCTCTGCAGCTCTCCGTCGCTCTGCGGCGTCGCTTATCTCGTATCGGGCCAGGCGTGAGCTGCGCGTGTCGGGTTACGCTAACGCGACTTGAAAAATTCCCCGGCGCGATTTCAGATTAAACTTTTATTTCTCGAGTAAGATTTTTCTTTGTTTCGCGAGTAAGAGGAAGGCGGTTAAATTAATGGTGAGATAAGGGGGCCAGGGGGTGATGGATGAAATATATGGGCAATGTGGTTGTGGTGCGGTAGGATTTAAGATGGGAATTGGTTGGAAGTTGATTCGAATGTGGGTTTAAACGTATATAGATCGTTTTGGAGTATAGACAAATCTCTTAAGTTTTATTCGAGTTCAGTTTGGTTGTCTTAAAGAAATAGAATGGTCGATTGGAAATAAGATTTGTGAAATCTCTTTAAAGAAATTGGTTTTGATTTTTAACTGTCACTTGCCTATATTTTTATCAGGATTGTTCGAGTTGCGAGTCACTGTGGATATTTGTCTAATAACTTTCAAATGACTGTTTCGCCGCTCCTTTTTAGATTTTGATTGAGCATCAGTCAAAAGAAAGATAATTTTCCAATATATACTGTAAAATACTTACCAATAGAAGAAGGTAAAAGTTTTAAGAAGTAACATTAAAAATAAAATAATTTTTTTAAAGTAGATACTAATTTATTGGCACAAAAGCAAAAATGAGAAATTTATTATTTAGTTCAACGAACCCCATCTAAAAACCATTCTGTTGCATTATATAACTTACACTCATAAGCGGCCATAAATAATTCCACCACTGTATATCTTCGCTAAATTACAACCAGCAATTCTCCTAACTCGGGGCATTAATTTAGCGCCCGGTATAAGTACAACATTCAATGAGTCTTCCCGAGAAAAGTTGTAAAATCCATCTCTATTATACAGCCCATATCGACGCCTTTCATCGCGTTTCATTCGACTTTAACATCACAAGTGCGCTGCGCGCCTCCTCGGTGATTGCGCGGACTTTGCTCTCCGGACCCTTTTTTTTGCAACTTTTATTACGATACAGAGGGTCGATGACTGTCTAGACTATTCCCCTTAAAAATATTTACATTCCAATAACGTTACTTACTTTATATACATATAAGAAATAAGGTGTTTCGAATACCCAGGGAGTTTCTGCGATTGCACTAACTATATTGTTTACGATCTAATAAATCTCAGCGCGAGCTCGCGCGAACTTCGGAAAAATATCCTAACTTTGAGATCCGGTTAGCGAAACTTTCTGTTTATTAATTACATCTTTTTTAACTTTCCGACCGCGTTTAATTTCTTATTGGATTTACTTACTCCGCGTTATCAAAGGACCGGAACTTTTGAAAATCAAACAAAGCCCGCCGGGAATCCTATAAGAAATGTTTTTCTTCCATTCTAACAGTATATAAACTTTTGAATTCACGAGAGAGAACGGAAATGTATGTAAGTAAATCCAGATCGCCGTAAACGTAAAATATCATTCATATATAACGCCGTATATAAAACGCCGATACCAGCGCGCGAAACATCTCGCGGCCGTTTTGACTCCTCGGCCAAACATTCTTCGTCTCTCTCTCTCTCTCTTTCTCTTTCTCCGGACTCGCGCCGTATACTCGTTTTACACCGAGAGCAGGTGCAGCGCGGACAGCCCTTGCTTTATGCTTCCCGCGAGAAGGAGGAGAGAGAGAGAAGTGCCCGATTTATGGCGGTATTTAGCGAGAATCTCGCCGGGGCCGCGTATTTACTTAGTATTGTGGCACTCTTGAAGTTATACTATACGAGTATTTATTTCGCTTCAAGGTGGATTAACTCGAAGATGATGGTTTAATTGTAAATGTTGAATTTTTAGATTATGAGTTGGGTGATAGATGTTTTTTTAAAGAAATAGTAAAATTATGTTTTGGAAGTTCGTGTGGAGTATTGAAAATAATATAATAACATACGATGTATAATATAATTAAAGAAAATGTTGTTTGCTGTTTTTTTCTCAATTAGTAATTCTGAATATTTAACTGACATATTATATGTATACCTATGATTTTCATGAGAGTAGCCTATCATGTGAATTATTAAAGTAAGATTTATTAATGGTGGTAATAATTAGCTACGTACTCAACAATTCATTCATGCTATAACTTTACATTAATCTGCACATCTTTATTTTAAGGTTTTCCCCTACGCACATAGACTATATTAAAATGGAAATAAGTCAAATTTATTCAAGATATTCGCTTTGCAAAATTAAACTACAGTATTTTTTTAATTCTCCAACCCAATATCATCCATATAAAAGAGCATTAACTCACTTACAAAAATTTATGGAGCTTAGTCTAATATAGATCAAGATCTCGAAGAACTTCTTATTCATTAAAATAATTATTCATATAATATCGATTCATAATCAGTACTTTTCAAGTCACTCCATCCTATTCTTCTATCAGCCCCGATTCTTAAACAATGACAAGCCCCAAGCCGTCACACATCCCCGTGTATATATATTCTTCCACCAGGGCGCACCTATACGATAATTTTCCGTTTACTCTGGGAGGCGGATGTAGGTCGCTCGCTCGCGCATACATGTAATTAGGCTCGTTAATGTGTGACGAGCGAAATTAGCCTCGTCGCGACGGAGCTAAGAAAACGGCTCGCAGTTCGGGAGCTAACTTGGAAGATATTCAATTATGCGACGAGTTAATCCAGGCGCGGCCTGGAGAGAGAGAACGAGAAGCGTCAAAGAGCATTTTAAGCGTTGTAAATTGGGTCTCTTAGATGTGATTTTCTTAGGGTAATTTCGTTACGAGTTGGGATGATTATTAATATATAAACGCAGGGGTGATTTCGCTGGAGAGTGATGCACGCGAACTGGTGACGCATATTTCGAGGAAAGAAGAGTGCTATGATTATATTATACGTACAATTGAATGATTATTATTTAAGCGGATGGACTTTTAAGTTTACATACGTTAAAATTCAGTTATATTCATACCTAAATTGGCTTTATTAAAGCATCGACTCGTACTACCTCTAGTATTTTATACTCTCGTGTCTAGAATGCTACCATCAAATCGGAAGTAAAACAGTTCTACCTATATACGTACTTACTTTTCTTCTCAGACCATTTAATGCATCCTGTAAAAACCACCACCACTCTGCGTCGATTTCCTCACGACTCCGCGACCGCTACTTGCGCAACCGCTTTGAATTCAGTGCGGAACGAACCGGCGTACGCTAGTTTGAGAAATAATTAATTAATAAAAAAAAAGGTTGGGTTAAGGAGTCCACTCGAGCGCGGCCCACTTTTCTTTGTGCGCGTTCTCGCGCGAGGAATATAACCTTCGGGTCTCGGTCAAGCAGCGATTTTTTCGGGATCTGGGGTGAAGGTGTTTTTGAAGGGATTAAGATATGTTAGTGGCGTTTTGAGTTTTTTTTTTTTTAATTTAGAGCGCATTATGGTTTTGTGCATGAGTATATGTGTGAAATGTGGAGTGGATGGAGAGGAGCTGAATGAGTATATTTCTGCGATTACCGTCTTTATTATATAAAGAACTGAAAAGTTGTGAACATGTAGATAAGAATTTATAAAACATTTTAGATTTATCGTCACTTTCAGAGTGTATTAAAGGACAAATTTGAATGATTGAGCATTATAGGTATATGAGGAAATCTCAAAAAAAGTAGCACTTATCGCGAGTTCAAAATGTTAAAAATTTTTTTTGAAGGCACACCT
>UXGD01007824.1:0-10379 GCA_900474315.1 Torymus auratus | reverse complement strand
TGTCTCAATTCCGACATTTTTCTGCAGTTAATTTCTGTTTTCTTCAGTTTTCTTCGGTTTTCTCCTGATATCTGCAGGTATCAACTGTCATCATCATTAATTTTTTTTCACTAGGGAACTAATGAGAAATATTCATTTCTACTCTGAAATAGGATAGAAATGAAAAACTAGTGACAAATTTAATTTCTCGCCTCTTTTAGGGCAGAAATGAATATTTCTCACCAGTTTTTCATTTCTTATCGGTTTTAGGGCAAAAATGGATATTTCTTACCGCACTTTAATAAAATACGCTCGAAATGCGAAATTTTCTCTCCTACTTTAACACGTTAAGAAGGCCTTATTTCATGCCTCAGTTGAAAAAATAATATTTTATATCTGTCCCTTACTTTTCAGTGGCAAGCGTTCAGAAAAAATAAAAAATGATCTCTTTATGATTATATCTTTCATTAAAATAAAAGTAGGGATGAAAAAGTTGAGTTTTTTTTATGTAGAAATATGTTTTCTAGGCTAAAATATACCTATGTATAAAAATAATATTGATAAGATTAGGACAATATGTACATGGCTATGCCCCAAATAAATTTTTTCCTTAAATTTCCTGTAACTACATCAATTTTTAATTGTTCACTCTCAAGATGTTCGTAATTGAACCTACTTTTCACGTATTATGTTTGAGAATAATTAATTATTCAATGACTGTTGTAAATTAATCAAGTTATAAACTCATAAAGTTCTAAAATAAACCTTGAAAATCACACCACTTGTCTTAAAAATTATGTTAGCAACCTGCAGCAGCCATATAATCTTCGTTATACAATCCTTTCATACAGAAAGTAAACATATATTTTTTGCGGAATTTTGACTGGGGTTTTATTAAATATATTCAAAGTGTAAAGTTTTACCCCTGTCCAATGGCCCCACTCTCCCCTACTTTTTTTAGCACTCAGCGAAATATAGCCTTATTCCTTCTACCCGACGAATTAAGTTCGTATAGGCTGATATATCAATTTCGTAAAGATATAAAAACATCATAATATTATCTGTATCTCTATTTTATGTCATAAATTTCGTACACGTGTTTTTGCAGGGAACATTTTCCTTACTACAAAAGCAACGACGACCGATGGAAGAACTCTGTGCGGCACAACTTGTCGATAAACCCTCACTTCCGCAAGGGTTCGAAAGCACCGCACGGGGCCGGGCATTTATGGGCAATAGCAAGTCAGGACGAATCCAAGCCCCGTCAGTTCTTCAACATCGCCTCGATCAGGCAGGCTTTGAAGGACGAAGAGGCCATCAATGCGCAGAAAACTGACACGTACGTTCATCGATTTTCTTTATACTCGCACACAAGGGTCACGTAAATTTAAACTGTGATGGGAGATTGGCGAGGCTTTTTATACTAACATTCTTGCATACCATGTATAGGTATATAAAATAGTAAATAATGTACTTCTATACTTTAGCCGGGCGATGACGGTGGATGAAGAAGTAGCGGCAGCGACGGCCAGCATCGCCCAACCCGTAGAGGAAGAAAGTATCTGCGAGACGATAACTATGGAGCACTGCGCCGAGCAGATTTTGAGCGGTATAAAAAAAGAAGTCGAAGTACAATACCTAGTCCCTATGATGCTTTCGAGTAACGGGGAAGTTATTCACAACCAGCAGTGCCACACTCAGAGTACCCAACTCTGTTCCATCGAAGAAACTGGTAAGAAACCTCGACCCTTGATTAATATATATGATATCTTATTCTAGGATACGTAAGTTCGCTTATTAAACAAGAGAAAATTTTCAGATTTTTTGAACCCGGTACCAAACAAAATCGCGGCTGAAGAGTGCGGGCTGGAGGAGTGCGGCTACCTGGTCACGGAGCTGAATCCATCCACGCTGGGCTTGAACATGTGCGAGTCGGAGGTCGTGACGACGGACAACCTCTTCGGCGAGGAGCTCAGCTTCCAGTTCTACGAGTTCGCTTCGTCCTCGCAGCTGCAGTCCGCCTGACAGCTTGCGGAGCAGCACCGGCTTCACCGCGCCTACGCTACCGGTGGTGCTGATGGCAAAGTCCGCGTTATATTCGTCGACGAATCGATGTCGCTGCCGATGCCGCGGATGGTCGTCGCGAACAACAACGCCGGCGGCGACGATGCTGACCGTCTCTCGGAATTCATCGTCCCGGATCTGCCTCAATCGTGCCTCGAGTCCCCGTCGCCCGTCGCCGTCATTGCAGAGGACTACCGCGCGCAGGCGTAATCGGGGAGGAATGGCGACCGAACTCGCACATCGCGCGTTTTCGTCGCGGTTTTAATTTAGTTCTTCGCGCGGAGCAAAACACTAATGAAGTACCAGTGCCTGAATTGTGCAACCAAATGCGCGTAACTTATTATTACCATATTGTAACTAAAATAATTAATTATCCTAGTCTTATAGAAATGTGTGTAATGTTTTTTTGTATTAGCAAAGAAAATATGAAATATAATATTTACAATTTCATAGATGTTATTACGAATTCCTCATTTGTAAGCCCGTAATTAATTATTTTATTTAATAATAACGATTAAATTATTTATCTCTCTACTTTATCTGAGAAATTAACATGAGAAGATCACTATAAATTAAGATGTACAAGTCAAAACTTCGATACATTTAAATATTTATTTAACAAACTGTACAAACGCTTACAAACTATTGATCTGATTTTTTATTTTCATTTTTATTATCACTGCCCTCGCTAGACTTTGCTTCAACATCATTTGACTCTTCTTGTTCCTTTTGTCTCTGCAGGTCTTGATCTTGCTGTGACAAATAAGCCAACAACTTTTCTTCTTGCTTTTTCTTCCTTGCTTCCTTCTTTTTCTTTTTGTCTTCTTTTTCCTTTTTAGCTAACAATTCCTGAACTCTTTCATCCTTCGGATCAATATTGAAACCAAACTGTTCACGGATTTCTTGCATCACCTGTTCTTTTCTCATTTTGGCTGCCAATAAATCAGCTTCTTTCTTAGCAATTTTTTCATTCAAAGCGGCTCTCCATTTATCAAAGTTACCTACTACTTTATCGATTTCTTCCTCTCTGAAATATGTTTTATAATACTGAATAAATGTTACATATAAATTTAAGTATTTTATATAATTTCATACAGTAAGTTAGTATGAATATACATTTAATCAAATACAGATAATATTCTTAAATTGATAATTCAATGTATTTGTACAAAACTATTAAGTAAGCAAATAAGCATCAAAATTTATATCTATTAAATAATAATTAATGAAGTATAATGCATTTTTTCATGTTATTAACTTAAACACATATGTCAAATTTGTATCAAATATTTGTACATAAACATTACAATATATAGATAACATTTACACAAGTGCTCATCACTTAAATATACAACATCCATATAAATATAATATTTAAGTACGCATAGAAAATTGCTAAACTGTCTGTGCACAATTCATACTCAAACTTTTAACTATGAGAAAACATAATTTTCTGTATTTATTGATTTTAATAAACACCTATTGGTCTAACTAATATGAGAAATAAGCACTGTTAACGACTTTTATTTAATAAACTATAGAGCAATTTTGTGTGCATGCCTGTAGCTATATTTTTTTCAATTTTAACCTCATTTAAATTTAAAAATAAATAAACAATATGATATTTATTTTATTTTTTGACTATATATTGTCCCAATCAAATAAAAATAAATGTAACAATTTTGCTTTTAGACTTAAATACCAGATTTTTTTCTATGATCTTTTATAACTAGATTTTAAAAGAGAAAAAAATGTATTACCTTTTTCTCACTTCTTCTGCTTCTTCCCTTTTTTTATCTTCTATTTGTTTCCATTGTTCTTGTATTGTATATGGGTAAGCTAGACGCTCATATTCCTTTTGATCTTCAATCTCACTTTTAGTAGGCCATGCTATAGCTGGATTTATTCCAGCTGCTTCTATGCCATACGTTCCTAACAACTTTTTTTTGTAGAAAATAGTATTATGATAATCTGCATAACTCTCGCTGTAAGGTTTTATACCATGTAAAATATTACGATGATGTGGATCAAGTCTAGATTTATCTCTGATTCTATCAAGCTTTTCCTCTTCATATGTTGGTTCAACTTCATAAACCGGTACTTCTTCAACTTCTAGTTCACTTACTATAGAACTAGTTTTTGAAGTTGTTGCATATCCGCATTTTAAAATATTCTTCAATGCTTGACTTTTAAGTGGTAAAGATCGAGTCATAAAAAGATTCATTTTGTTTGAAAAATTGTATACTATACAACTGTTGAATGTTATTTTTATGTCCTACATAGGAAAAGTAAGGTTATAAAAACTATTAGAAATCAATTTATTAATATAATCATAGAATACTACATTATATCATACTTCAAAATGATGATTAAATATTTCTGTAAGTAACACTTACATTGATAAACCTCGACGATTCCTACACAGAAAAGTGGGAAGTATCAATGTAATCTTTGCCGATAAAAGAAGCAGAAGCGTGCGGCTACCGCCATGATATACCTATTGCTAAAACATACTAACCTATACCTGTATATAAGGCGCGCGCATTCAAAATCAGCTGTTTAAAATTTCGACTAAAAGGGTATGCTCCTATACTATGAGAGCTCCGGTACTCTCCGTATATATATATATATATATAAGGTATATTAATTTACCTATCACAATTTACAGGGAAATTATTTGAAAGAAAATATAAACAAAAATATAAGATGTGTACAAAAAATATTTTAACGTCAATTTTATCGCGTTGTTCCTATATAAGAAAAATGAATAAGGCGTTGATTTAAATGTTTCATCAATGTCCACATTTTATATAAAACACCAAAGCTTATGCAATCAACGAAATGTTTATAAAAAAATGAAAATCCACTCTATAATAATGTTTCTGCGGGGGATAAAAACATTGGAATATCCTTCTCTCTCTCCTCTCAACTATAGCTTTTTATTTTTTTATCGTTTTTGAAAACGTCATGAAGGCTCGCAGGTCCCAGCAGCTATTCTATACTTATCTGAAATTAAACTGAAAGCTGCGCGAAAGCCCGAAGTAGGTATAGGTCGCGTGGTTGGCAACTACGTCACTATTATGATGTGTTTGGCAATATAGCAACGCGTTTCCATGACTGTGAAGTTGGCAATTTGGCATATACGCAAGCACGACAGCTACAGCTACAGACTCACAGAGTACAGACAGGGCCAGTTCTGCTTGGCGTGAATACTTATATATACACGACCTTTTTGCAGCTGACTCTGCCACGCAGCGCAGAACGCAGCAGAGTTGGTCGGGGAACTTCTTTCGTCGAGCAGTCGTCGTCACTCGTTCCGCGAGCCGCAAAAGTATTAGTAACATTCTCTTATATATACTTACATTCAGATTCACGGTGTCGCACACGCAGCGCGCGCGTGCTGAGCCTCCTCTACAGCAGCATCAGGGACTGTTCACGAGAGACGTCGCCACCGCTGTATTCTTCGTCGAAGCTGTCTCACCCACGTTTCAGCCACGATTCGGAAAATTCTGCGCGTCGTTCCATCGATTTTTTCAATCGTCTTCAAAATGCCTAACGAAATCACCATTGAGGATGTGAGTAAAAAGACAATAGATTTTTGCGCGCGCTTCTGCTATGATGGTCACATAGTCACACACACTAAGTCCGCGCTCGAGGACGAAATCGCACGCGCGCCGGTTATAACTGACAATTCTTTTTTTAGCTACGGATTTTAAGGTCCAAGCATGTACACATGAAGGACGAGGCGACCGTTCTTCAGAAAATAAACAAAATCTTACGGGAGGGGTCAAACAAATTGCAGGTTTGTGATGGCTCATTATTATACTCGTTTTTGAGCATTTTTTAATTTGGCAAAAACTACGAATACGTGCGATGTCAATATTTTAAAATCTATTTATTTAGGTCGTGACAGACTTTGATTTGACGTTGACGAAACAACACGAGAATGGGGTTCCAATTCTCAGTAGCTTTGGTAAGAATTACACCCACTATTTTTTTAAGTAGTGTTTTTATCTAGAGTGTACAGAGTAACAGAGAAATTTATCTTGAAACCTATCACATAACTAACCTACTTTCATTTTTTGCTTTGACAATATTATGCATAGTATATATATACACTAAGAAATAGTTATTCAAAATATTTGTTAATGTTAAATCACAAGTCTATTTAAATTGAATTTTGTTTATCATCATTACATTTGTGCAGATCATTAAGTAACAGCTAATGAATTAGGATGTTGAAAATTTATGAAAATTGAATACATGAGTAATTAAAATTGGATTAATATTTCTATCTTTTATATAGGGATCTTCAGAAAGTCCAAGCAGCTATCAGAGGATTACAAAGAAAGATCGAAAATCTTATATCAGAAATATCGTCCTATTGAAATTGATCCAAACATTTCAATTGAAGAAAAGATGAAAGCCATGAATGATTGGAACATAGATGCTCACAATAGCCTTAGGGGTTTTGAGTTTGATAAAAGTGAACTTGATCAAATAGCAAAAGAATATGGCCATTCCCTCCGAGACAGAACAAAAGACTTATTTGTAAAATTAAACAATCTGCATGTTCCAGTTCTGGTTTTTAGTGCAGGATTAGGAGATATTGTTCAATGTATATTGAGGCAACAAGGAGTGTTGCTAGAAAATGTAAATATCATTTCAAATTTTTTAAAATTCAATGGGAATATTCTGGACGGATTTAAAAACTCTCATCGGATGATACATGTGTTCAATAAAAATGAACATGCCATTGAAAATGAATACTTTAAAATCTTGCAAGGCAGAACAAATGTTATTTTGATGGGAGATACCATAGGTGATGCTACAATGGCAGATGGGGTCAAAAACACAGAAACAATCCTTAGGATTGGATTTTTGTATGACAACGTAAGTGTTTAATATAATAATTATCATATAATGTTAAGTTCATTTTATAAATAAAAATCCAAAACTTGGTAACATCCACAAATATTAAGTTTGATAAAAACAAAAGTACTGGAAAATTTTCCTTTTACTATTGGTAAATTTTTTAATAAGTATAATTTCTTGTATTTTTATATTTAAAAATTAAATTTAAAAACAAAGAAAATACTTTGTTTTAGTTTAAGCTTTTTGAAAATAATTATTTTTTACTTACAATTTGATACACATCATTAACATATGAGATTGCAATGATGATATTAAAATAAGAAAAAGTTTTGGTTTGTTTTTCTATTTGAATGAAAGATAAGATACAACAGATTTCACAATATCACTTGATATGACAACTCTAATAACTCATCATTGAAATGTTAGTTATCTAGTTCCTATTATCAAAGTATTTATTATCATTTAACAAACCAAACAAATTTCAACATTAAATTTTTGATTTCTGTTTTTATTTTCAGGCTGAAGAATGTTTACCAACATTCAAAGAAGCATTTGATATTGTTTTAATTGACGATCAGACAATGGATGTAGTAACCGAAATTCTTAATTCACTTTTGTAACACTTAATAAGATTATTAGGTATTTAAAGTATATAGAATCTTAATCTTCCAAAGTTCATTTTTGGAGTATATGTATATTGCAAGTTTTGTATACTTTTTGTGTTAAAAATGATCTTATAAATTTATGCATTTATAAGTGTGTGCATCTGTGATTCTTTAGTAAAATGAATCAGAGTTTAGTTTGAACAGATAGGGGTACATAAGAAGTATGTTACATAGCTTATTATTTAATTAAGAATAAAAAAATTATTTGTTAACATTTCCAATTCTTCGCATGCGAAGAGTTTTTTGAAATATTTTTTTCACAAATAAAAATAAAATAAATTTGTAACAATATATTTCGTTCGTTGCACGGTAAATATGTATTGGCGCTGGTCGTAACTTTGACTTTCAGTAAACTTATAGGAAACATATTATTGTAATATTTATAATACATACTACAAAGAATTCTTGTTCTTATTTAGCAAATTTAGAAAGACACTTTTAGTTTTAAATTTATAATAACATTATGCTCATAAAATGTAACTGTTACTTAGATGCTTTAATAGATAACAATTTTTTGATTGATCTGCTTATAATTATACATGACAAATAAGACGCATAATAAGACTAATACTCAAAATAAAAAAAGAATTAGCGAGTGTAATAAAAAATAGAAATGAATGAAAACTTTTATATGTAATGCTTTAAAACACAAATACATATTGTTTAATAATAAGATTTTTATATAATGAACAATATGTTTGCATTGTTATTTTTGAATTCAGGTATATGTAGCAAATATGCACAGGTATATTGACTATACTTAAAAGTTTATAGTATTTTTACATCTCTAAATCTAACTCGCTGTTTTTTTATATAAAAGTATTATAGTAAAATCTCGAACTATTATACTATTACTTGTAAAGTAAATATTTGTTTAAAAAATCACAAACATTAATTTATTTTATTATTATTATTATTATTATACAAATAAAATGATCTTTATATTAAACAAATTTTATTTAAAATTTTACCATACTTGTCCCATAGTTTAGAAATTGTAAAATGTGAAAAATTTTTTCTATTGCATTTTATTTATTCATTTTTATTAATGTCGTTCTATGGGTATATATAAAGGTCACAAATATAAAACACTTATTAATAAATGTTTCTCATATTGCAAGTTTAGAAACGATATTAAAGAATTATTTTAAAAAACGGAAAACATGAAAAATAGCTATTTCGATCATATACATCACACACCTGTAGAGAGTAAAAGAAATGAACGGTCCAGATCGCATGTAAATTGACAAACTTGCGATCTTAGGCTTTCTTTATTTGCTCTCGTTGTGCCTATACAATTTTTTTGCCTGGCGAGGCTGTAAGTACAATATTCGCGATCGGGCGTAGGGAGCAAGAGTGGTACTTTCGGCCCGCTGGGCAAAAAATGAATTTTTCGTTTTTGTTTCATTATGAGTAATGTTCATTCACATTGTTATGTGGAATGTGAAATATTATAATTATTATCCTTGTTTATTTTAATTTATACTACTATCACCCAGTAAAAGTTGAACTATCAAGTGGTTTTCGCAATAACTTTGAACAAAACAAAATTCGATTTCGTTCAAAGTTTTTGCAAAAACCACTTGATATTAACACTTGAAACTTTTACTGGGTGATATTAGTACGTTCAAAACGGCAGAAGGGTGTTCTATTAATTTTTTGTGATTTTAAATATTTTATTTTTAATAAGCTTATAATAAACTTGCCTTCAAAAGATATATGTATGGAGTATGGCATGAATGACGCAAGTCTTTAATTTTATGGTGGTTTGATAGAGGTGGACCATATATTAAAAAAAAAATAATAATAATACATTGTCAATATGTTTGTTTTCTCTGTGAACACTTTAGAGATCCTTACGTTACCGGCACCTAAATCAAATTATTTTTTGCCTTTGAACGATAATTTAATTAAAAAGAACAAAATTCGTTAGCCGGGTTGTGAGTGCTTGTGTCCTATATAGACACTCCGGTCCTCCACATGGTGCCACCCCCACTCCTCAGCATGCCCAGAAAAACTTCGAACTTGTGGACCTGATTCTCGTCACAAATTTACATTATTTGAGTCGTTAAAATTTACATTATTCATCAGAGCAAGCAAAATAGTTCCAAAACGGACCAAAATAGATTTTTTCAATTAAAAAAATTAAAAATTTTTTTTTTCCTAATTTAAAAAAAATAAAAACTATTTTTGGACTTGATAGCAATCAAGTTTAGAAATGGAAAGTTTCCGGATTTGATCGCAATCAAGTCCGGAAGTGGAAATATTTTTGATTTTTTTTACAAATGTTTTTCTAATAATTCATACTTGTATTATGTAAAGTTTTAATTAGAAATTCCAAAATATCTAAGAATGGTATTTTGAACGAAATTTCGGAGTTGCCTGTAAATTTTATGTAATTATGCTATTTTTAGACGTTTTGGGATATCAATTTGAGGGCAATAATGTCTTTTTCACATATGATTTTTTTTTCGGCTGAAACTTTGGCATAGGTTTTTGGATATAAAAATGTGAAGAAAGCTGCAGTATTAGACCCAGTGCTTAAAAAAAACTAAAATTCTGGACACTTTTAGCTTTACTTTGAAAAAAGTCTTTAAAAAACCCTTTTCTTAAAACGGCAACAATTTAACTTTAAAAAGTCTTAAATATAATTTCAAGTAGAGCAAATGAAACTAGAGAAAACGAGCTTTCCCTTTTGCTTTAAGGATTAAAAAATGTCGATTCCCTAGTGGAAATATTATTTGTTCAAAACTATTTAAGACTGTTTAAAACTATTTTTAACTGTTCAAATCTGTT
>UXGD01007823.1:0-10380 GCA_900474315.1 Torymus auratus | reverse complement strand
AAATAGCTATAATCTGTGAAAATTTGGAACCATTCTTTTGGTTAGTTTTTGAGAAAAAAATTGAAAAATGAAAAAAAAAACGAGTTTTCTATGTCCAACAATTACAAGAGTAAAATTTACTTAATCGCTTCGAAATTTCTTCTAGAGATAGATTTTGGATAGTTCCCGGTCGAATTCGTTGGACAAAATGATTGGTCAAAATGATTGGTCAATTCTTTATTATTCATCTTTTTCGTCTTCTTCATCTCTACCTTTTGCCATTCAGGATCTTTTGTTTCTTGAACTGGCTCTTGCAAGACTGTCTCCATCTCTGAGTCTACTGGTTCCAAGTGATTCAGTTGCATCCTTCTCTTGATGTTCCTCTTCTTTTGGTCCTTAGGTTGCAGAGGAGAGATCTTCCGCTTGCCGGATGTAGCCGAGGCTCGCCACCATGGGCTTACACCTTCGGGTTACCCCTCTCCTTTACACGTGATGCTGTGGTTTGGTGCTCATCTGTCTTTATTGCCCATTGGTGTCATGGAGGCAATGAAGGCGTTAATCTGTTATTCAAGTGATTCAAACTCCTTGTTCCACTTCTTCACGTGATCCACTTTTGGTGCTTCAATTTCTTCGCTCGTCTTCTGGGATGCAGTAGGGACCAAGCGATCTACCCCTTCTGCACCAGCCTGATTGGCCACATCGTGCTTCTGGCTCTCCCCAAAATCCGTGGAGCCTGCATCGACCTCCGGGACTTTCACCCGATCGGAATCGACGGCGGGATTCTCCACATTGTCGAGGATACCCGTTTCGGGTAGTACTTTTTCAAGCACTTCTTCGATATTTGGTTTATTATTCGGGTGCCTTCCCCTAGCTAGTTTTGGTCCTCTCCGGGTATTTTATTTCCACGGTACCCTCATATCTGACGAGCATTCCCCGATCCGCAGCCTGGGGAGGCGCCTAATGCGAGGCTACAAACTCGACACAGGTGTGCGTATGCGTATGCGTATGTGTGGGTGTGTGTGCGTGTGTGCGTGGGTGTGTGTGTGTGTATGTGCCAATAACTTTTTAATCATTCGATCGATTTTCACTGGATAAGGCTTATTATCTTCGTTTCGGAGGAGAATAAAAATTACATAACCTATTTTTCGATTTCATCGCTTTTCTTTATTTATAAACAAAAAACGATTTTAAATTTTTATTTTTTTTTTATTTTTTAATATGTTACAGCTATTATTACTTAACATAACATTTTTGAAAGGACTTTAAATTAAATACATTTTTTTTTTAAGTTTTAATTATTTTGAGTCTAGCATTTGTTATTGATAGAAATATTCAAGGGCCCAGTAGCGCCCTGCTTAGCGAGTATAAGGAACGAAGTGACAGATGAGTAAGCGGGGCGTTGACGCACCATTTATTCATTGGAGTGGCTTTATAACCTTACTTTTTTCGTTATATTTCCATTATCGTTTTTTAGATACGTAGATACTGCGCATGAGGTACTTATTTGGAAAGAATTTTTCAATTTACATTCTGCCTTTAAAATTTCATCATGAAAGATGCTTTCGTATTGAAGCTATTAAATAATAATGTTTTCATTCCCATGAAATCATCGAATATGCAGTTTTTTCCTTTTATGTCTAGAGAGAATTTTTCGCAGCCTGGGGGAAAATTTTTGTGGCTCTAGCTAATGTCATATTGTATCAGAAATATCTCCATATAGTTACATATTTAAGTACTAACGGCGTACGAAGCGCGGCGCTACTGCGCTCAATTCTTGATAATCGAGATAAGATTATGCGGAGAGATATAGGGTTATGCTGTCTGTTATTATTGTCAGTACCAACCATCTAAGTTGATATATTATTTTCAAGATTATTACCAGTTTTGAACACATATTTCAATAAGCATATAACTATTTTATGAAAATTAGTAAATAGTGGCCTCAAAGATACATTATTTACAAGATTATTACCAGTTTTAAAAATTTTAATAAACATATACCTATTTATTTTATGAAAATAAATGATTTGTGACTATTAAATATAGCTGTTGCAGGAGTGAAATACATGCATAAAAATAATCATAATGTCAAAGTTTGAAGTTATCAGTTATTAAACTAAAAACGGTTGCTTTTATAAAATGTTTCATTAAACGTATAATAAAAATCGAAACTGAGTAGTTTCTAGATATATACATAAAAAGATTTACAAGAGTGAGTTAATCTATAGAAGGGTTGAACTGCAATTATACACATATGATAGGTAGGGAACGGCAAGTAAGTAGCATTCAGGGAGAAGCTTGACCTTTCACCTGCTAGCTATTACCCGGAGTAGTCTGTAGCTAGCTTTCACCCTCACTATGACACACTGCTTACGTATACGAATGCATATATATGTATATACATATGTTACATGAGAGAATATATATATGGGAGAGTATAAGTTACCTACGGAGTCGGTAGATAAACGTTTTACTAAAATTTCACATGCAAAACTTATTACCCCAAATTGTCTGGAAATTGCTCTCTCCGCAGCGCTCGTTAGCCCCGGCTAAGATGACATACGCGTGTATAAAGTTTAGAATGAGTTTCAGCGCTTTCTGCTTTCTTTTCGTCTTTCTGGTATTCTCATTAACAACGTTTGACGTTTTTTCCTAGTCCCACCCTCTTCACATTTTTTTTGCGCAAAATTTCGTGTGTCGCATTGTTTACGTAATTGTTCCCGGTCTCCGCTTCCCCACAATTTACCTTTACCTCCGTGAATACATGTAAACATACACAAGTGCATGTATACACGCAAATACGTAGAACTACGTATCATAGAACAGAAGGCTTTATACGTCCGAAAAAAAATTCGAGTAAAAGGAAAAACGGCGTTTAGGCGTACCCATGCACTATGGGCATAGAAATAGCTTTTCGTAAAAGAGGGGTGTGGGCGCAGTCCCTTTTTTAACGACACAAGTATTGCTTGAAATTATTGTGTGCGCGAAAAGCGATCGCCGCGGGTGGGTAGCGTGACTATTGATTTGACCCAACACAGTCCTGGTCAAGTGTTTTTATTTTGGTCGGGAAGAGTAAACTTTTGAATAATTAGTAAAGAGGTCACATTTGTGATAAATTAAATGTAGCGAGTACCATACTGGTATCTATTACAAACATTTTTATGAAAATATGTTTGAGTAGAAGTAAATGCTTTTAATTAGTTCTTGTTCGGTACACTGGAATCATTTGCACTCCCCGACCATATTTAATAAATTTTAAGTACCTCAAGGTAGGAGAATCGGGTCTAGTGTTACAGCTAGTATTATCACTATTTATTATAACATTATTATAGCGTTACTAGTTTATTTATTATATTTTTTTTTTGGTCACAGGGATTCATAAGATCCCAGTGTGCCAAATACGTAAACACGGAAATATTCCGAAAAAGGGATGGAATATCATCACATTTTTTCAGCTATCCGGGTAAAAATTAATTCTTTATCCACCCAATTGGGCAAAATGAAAAAAATAGAATTTCTTTGCTATTTTTATATTTGAAATATCCTAAGAAAAAGAAACAACTAAAAAATAATTTATCCCGTAGCAGAATTAGCAGTATTTAGGTGTGACATTTCTTTGAAATTATTGATATTTTCAATCAGTTTTTGTTATATTCATTATATTTTAATTATTTCAGTGATTGCTTCCTGCTAGAGGAAGCTTTGTAATTGACAAATTTTAAGTTGCGTTAAATCGATTGAAGAACATAATAATTAGAGATAGAGGTATTAGAAGTTTGAATCACATGATTTTAGAAATGTCTGTATGGATGTGTGTGTATGTATGTGTGTGTATGTTTTTCTTTTAAGGAGAAGGGGAGATTAGGAAAAAATGCAGTGTGTGTGTATCTGTTTTTTTTTGAGGTGGAGGAAGTTAGGAAAAGAATGCATTTATGCATACAAAGATTTTATGTGAGATTCGACCATTTCTTGTAATACCTACTAAAACCTCCCTGCTGCTGTTCTGTAGTAGGGCCTATCCTCGACGGTGATTCTCCCCGCGGGAACTCTTAGGCACTACTTCCAGGAGGGCAGTCGCAGTCTTAACGGCTCCATCTGTTGCTGGTTCCTCCTTTTTCTTATTCTGTTCTGGTGGAGTATATTCTCTCTATGATGGTTGTAGCTAGAGAAGTCAGCGCGTTCCATCCATCCTGCGAGGCAAGTAGGCACCTTCCTATGACCTCAGGGGATAGCGGCCCAACCCATGCAGCCCTGTACCACTCTCTTTCTTCCTCAAATCTTGGGAACCAAAACAGTGTCTGATCCACGTCCTCATCGACTCCAAAATATGCCAGGCACTCTGCACTTTCGTGAAAGCACCCATGCATGGTCAGCATCTGAGTCAGGTGGAAGGTGATGAGTCTGTGTCTCCTTGGTGTCCATTCTTCAACGTCTGAGATAATGCGATGGGTCCACCGGCCTTCGCGCGCTATGTCCCATCGATGTTGCCACTACTCGCTGGTTCTTGATGATCAAAGCTTGTTTCTTGTCGTCCAGAACAATTTATTGGAGGTATCCCAGCGATTACCACGAGGACAGCACCAGAAACGGTGTAATAGTCACGAGGCACCCTTGGTGCTACTGACCTACTGACCTAGAAGCGCTTTGGCATGCTGTTCCATAGCTTTCGTTCTCGCTTAGGGCATCAGACCATATCGAGGCTTCGTATAGAATCACAGAGCTCAGTAACAAAGTGAGTAGCACCCACCGTAGTTGTTTATGCTTTCCTATGTTTGGTATGGTGCCCATAGTACTCCAGCCACTTTTGATGCTTTCAGACCTGCCCTTGTCAAATGTTCTTTAAATGACAACCGCGAATCAAGGGTAACCCCGAGATATTTCCGGATGTCCGTCGTAGTGATCTTCCTTCCTTCTATAGTAAGGTGGCGTTTTTCCTCTTCTCGGTCGACTTGGCGACGAAAACCAGGACAATGTCTTCAGGGTAACCAAACATCGACGCCCCCTCTGGCAGCAGCTACCTGATAAGTCCATCGTACATCGGTCCAGATTTGGGATCCTACTACTGAACCCTACGGTACTCCTCCTGTGATAGTGTAGAAGTGCATGCCATCGTCTGTGTCATAAAGCAGAGTTCTTTCTGTCAAATAGAAAAAACAAGTAGAATGAATAAACATTTTATATTTGAACTGTGTGCTATACATATAGAAGCGATAAATTCATTTGAAGCAAGCTACGTGACAATAAATAGGCAGCCGTTTTTATTCTAATTTGAAAGCATATATTTCTTAGAAAAGTAATCATCATAATGCATGTAGTAGTTGGTTTAAATTTCGTCGGCTTGGTGGAAAAGCCGACACGTCGATTTTTCGTTGGAAAAGCCGACACATCTATTTTCTGTTGGAAAAGCTGACGTTGATTTTCCGTTGGAAAAGCCGACGTTGATTTTTCGTTGGAAAATCCGACACGTCGATTTTTGGTTGAAAAAGCCGACACGTTAATTTGTGTGGAAAAAGCGGACACCTCAGTCCTGAATTTTTTGTCTTCATTAAAAAAGATAAATTTGATAAATGTATAATTAAAGAAACAATGCCAGAAAATATACATTAATAAAGTACAGAGCGAGCCAGATGATTTTCCAGTGCCAGTAGAATTTCAACGCAAATAAAAGTAATTTAAACTCTGGTCCAAACTATCCACTTTTTCAACTAAAAAATTGACGTATCCGCTTTTGCCACGCAAAACGACGTGTCGTCTTTTTCAATCAAAAATCGACGTGTCGGCTTTTCCAACGGAAAATCGATGTGTCGGCTTTTTCCACCAAGCCGACAATTTATAATATTATGAGCTCATAGTAATATAATTCCAAAAACGTATTTGTACAATTTCAAAAGCCTTCCGATTGTAGTCCTATTATTAAAGATACATGTTTTTGCTAATGCTTGCCTGCAACCTAGTTTGAATATTCCATTGAATATACACTGGTAGAGCATTAAGCATATTTTATTGCTAATGCGTTAATTAAATGTAAGCCTTTTTTGCAAAAATCATAATGCCAAAATAACATAATTCACCTAAAAGTCTTACTATTACTTAAAATACATATTTTATGAAGTGTAAATACCATAATTACTTCGTATTGGTACATAATTATGAAAAACAAGCAATGTTCATTTTTAGCCATAAAGTCTACTAAAAATTAGCTAACATCTGCTTAACATTTCTTCCACGGTAGATTCCGCATATTATTGATTTTGATATTTACGATTCCGTCTTACCAATACGTTGGAGAATGATCTTAAATTTATTTGTCTTCTTCTCGCAGATTCCAAATTGCGATGTTCGATAATGTCACTCCCATTTTCGTACTTGTTCCACATATACATGATAATTGATTTTTTATTTTTAACAAAAAATATGCTTATAAATTCTTATATTGTATATTAGTTCGAAAATTGTCAACAGGATTAGGGAAATCCCCTTACAAAAAATTTATTCATATACTGAGTTTGTCGCCCAAGCGAAGCATTTTTATTGCACTAGTATCAAAAAGTACTATAAATCCAACTTCTATACAAATTTGAAAATTCTTGAAATTTCAAATTGTAGAGATGGGTTTTAATTTTACATTTTCTGTGGCACTGCATTGTAGATTATACGAGACTAATAGTCTTTTGCTAACTTATTAATCAACATTACATAACTCAAAATTCCGTTGAAACCGTTGAATTAGACTGTGTTTAATCTCATTCAAATTATTCCGAAATGATTAATTTCTAACTTTATCGATAATTAAGACTAATAAAGTTTGAATTTAAATTATTATTCTCGAAGCGCCTGGTGTAGGCCAAGGCTATTTTTCTAGCTTACATCCTCATCTCTATCTCCATTATGAGATCCACGGACTGAATTTTTCCATTCACGTATGCGATTTGGATACTTAGATAAAAAGTCGTCACGCCGTTCCCTTGAGATCAGCCTAAGAGTTCAACGCCTTCCAATAAATTTTATCGATTCACCTTACGCAGCTATTGTATCCCCGGGCCGCGTTCATTACAAGACTCCTGAGTGGCTACCGCCAGTCGTGAGTATGTAAACTAGTTCAAGTACTTGACAACTACCCGTTGCCGCCACCACCGCCTATCGCACGCCTATTTTGTAATTCGGATAGTTTATAATTCTAGCTTAATGAGTGTAAATTGTTATAAAGTAGCTGTCGTGGGCGATTGATAAGCGTTGTACTAGTTATCTGTGCAACGACTTAGAAAGTTGGGAGTATAATTGTACATAGGTCATAGTTTCGAAAGAGAAGAGGAAAAACGATAAAACTCCTATAATAATCGTACCTTGGGTCGCACACAAGTATAACATAGATTTTGGAAGGGCGAGACTTTCGATCAGGTACGAGAGTATGTTTGTATTCCTGCCCCTAAGCGTTTGTATTTGAGCCTGCTAAACTTACGATGAAATGAGCCATTTTGACATATATGAGTGAAGTTGTGTCAGCTGCCCCGGTACGTGAACTTTGGGTAATCGTGCGTAATGCAAAACCATTAGAAGAGATGTTTTCTTATCTAATAGAAACTTTTACACTGCACTATAAGAAAGTTTCGAAAAGAAAAATTATTCTCCAACATGTCTGCCATGTGTGTAAGCGAGGATTGGCTTCCCAAAGTTGGTATTAATAATAAGATGAGATACTACTCATGTTTGCATTCTCTGTGCATTGGAGTTACTTTATGCTAACTTCGATTAAGAATAAGGTTTTTTTTTAACTTTTCACTTGACCACCATTCATGTCTATATTCGTATCTATCTAGGAAGTTGATGTTAACTAATCTTTATTCATAGAACATAACATGTATTGAAATTAAATTTTATAATTTTTTAGTTGATTAAATGCAAAGCAGTAATTATTATAAATGTATTTATTATTTAATACTGTGTAGTATTTATGTAAATAAAAAATATAAATACTTATTATCTTATTCATTATACAATAATCGTTTGATTTTTTTAATTCTGTGTGTTTGTAATAATAAATATAATAACAGACATCCCGCCCCTTCGCACTTGCGTCCACACATGCCCCTGAGCGAAGCGGGGGCCATAATTCACGTCGCGTGAGGGGTCACTCAAGTCATACGTATCGCATACTATTTTATAGCACGTTTATCTAAGTCTACTGTCATGCCTATCCGCTACTCTCGTGCACCAACCTCACGCTGCCAAAATGGACTGCTTAAGGTACATATAGGCGTGACCTCTGTGCGGACTTAGGTCACACCGTGCTATAAAGTATTATAAATGTATCACACTGAGAAACATAGTCTAGCATAATTCCTTACAAGTGTAACAAAAATTACTAAAATATGTATCAGCGCAGAGAAATAGGGGAAGGTATCACGGGCACCCTAATTTTAATTTAAGATTATATAAAAGATCTTTGGATTTCAATTCTGAAAAAAATTGTAATAAATAGTCGATAACATCAGGAAACTAAGTGAATCAATAAAAAAAATGATATTGACTTATATTTTGTAATAGAAAATTCGAAAGTAAAACCCTTGAAAATGCTTTACGTGCTCTACTAGTGGGACACATTTGGTACGGGGATGGAGCACGAGAAGCAGGTTTAAATGGACAATAATTATGATTAAAACTATTTTTAAAACTAAAGACTATTTAAAAAAATATTTATTCAATTAATAATAAATAATAGTAAAAAATAATTATTATTATTATTGAGTTGAAAGTGAGTTTTTTATGTTATTCTATTACTGCAGGTTATTAAGTTGATGTCGATAAAGTAGCTCAAAATTAGTCATAGAGGCATACAAAAATCATTTCATCAATATACCTCATCTGTCTATATGTATTAACTCAAAATATAAGGTAACTTGAGGTAATTCTTTAGGGCGCAAAGTGGACCTTTTTAGACCGAGTGTGGAGTTTGCAGTACGAGCCGTAGTTGTGCTAGCACGACTGGAAGGCATGCGTTTTGCAAACCGAAGAAGAGTACTGCAAACACACGAAGTCAAAAGGCCCACTAAGCCCGAGGTGCACACCATATTATTTGTGACCCATGTATTGATTTTCGGGGTTTTTGAGCCTAAAAAGCAAGGCTAGATTGATTTTTGCATTATACGACAACGAAATACTTGAAGTAATAAATAATAAAAAAAACTTGTTAAGAATAATAATAAATCCGCCACAACTTTATGCGAATGAGAAGATGTTCATTTCCTCTCTTAAAAGAATGTTGGTTGGAAGTAGTGGCTCATTTAAAGACTTGATGTGATTGGTTATTTTGAAAAAAGTGCGAATATTTGAATTTATTTTAAATTGAAATGTACTAGATTTCAATTTTAAAACTCATGTATTTATAGAATTACTAAATATTTCAAATAGAATACAAACATTTGATCTTTTGCTTAAAAAATGTATCTAATTATCTTATCATTTAAACTAATTTAAACTACATCAAAAATTTGAATTTTGCTAGTTTAAATAAAAATAGTATATTGGATTTATCTCTGAAAAAAGGTCATTAAAAAGATGCATTCACGTATTTGTACTGGATTAAGTTTAATTTTTGCGATTTTACGGAATTTTAGAGTAGCGGGCCTTTTGCGCCCACCGGGCCAATATAGTACTTTTTTATCCAATCGGTCAAAAAAAGGCACTTAGGACCTCTTTTTAGATCGAAAAAAGACGAAAATCGTGCAGGTGTTAAAAAAAATATTTTGTGCACGAGTCGATCTGATAGTAGGGTGACAGACTATTGGCAGGTGCACACACTTTTAGTGGCAGTAACTACTGCTTAAGATTTCGGCGAGGATCTGCACGAAATGCTGCTACATCACGGCGTTAGAATCCAAGATGTCCTACTATTGGTTGACAGACGCCTGAAATTAAGAAGACGCTGTCGAATGACCGTGCAGCGGTGCTACGTCAGATAGCTTAGCGGTTACATCGGATAGCTAGCGCTATAAATGTTGAAGTCAGGTAGACGAAGTCATATTTATAAAGAAAGTGATCATCGATCCATTAAAAAAACCGCTACCAATTCTTTGGCACCTAGCGTCCTCAAAATAATTTTTCGATTCCTTTTAATCAATTGAAATTCTAAGAATAAATTTACACAAAAAAAATGTTAAAAATTTTAAAAATAAAACTTTTTTTTTCAAACAAAGATATTAATATCTATTGCAATTTCATTTTCTAACTTTGAACCGATGCGTCTTATATTTTACATTTCTTGCAAATTAGTATATTACTCACCTATGGATGAAAAAACTTTCACAGTCCACCAATTTAAAAATAAAATTGATATCAAAAAGATATAAAAAAATATATTTGCTAAAAATAGCACTATTAATACTTTTTTGTATTTTAATTTTC
>UXGD01007822.1:0-10380 GCA_900474315.1 Torymus auratus | reverse complement strand
CGGTATATTATGATTCAGTAATTTAATTGGTTCAATAAAAATTTTGTTGATTCAACGAATTTTTTTTCTCAGTGTATAAAAAAAATATCAAACTTTGATTTTCGAACATTTTTATTATTATAAATCATTCCCTTTAAGTAAGCAAAAAAAGGCTTTTCTTTAAAAAATATCTAGTGTGATATAAGCGAACAAAAATTATATACGAAAAAAATTGAACCCTTAATATCTTTAGTATCTTTAGAGACGATAGGTTTCTCAAACTAGCAACATATAACGATAGAATGTGGATTTCTATTAAAAATTTTCTAAATAGAAAAATCTTTTTGATTCATTTTTAAATGATTTATTTTTATTAATTCTATCTTTGTAGTTATTGAAATTTGCATTATAGAAGCTGAGACTTTAGTTGTATAGACACATTCACGCACGTATGCACGCACCAATGCACGTACATAAACACCCATTCAGATATTTTTTAAAAAAGGGTGTATTTTACTTCAATAAACCTCAAAACATGTTCCTAACATGTTTTTAACAATATTTGAAAAGAATACAAAGTGATGTTACTAAAATATATATAAAATATATACTTCAAACGAAATTGAATTTCAAAATGCGGTTTGAAACATCGTTTTGTATGAAATAAAAATAGCTTATAAAAAGCTTAACTTATAAACGATTTGTATCGTAACTTATTTAATATAAATAAATCAACTTTCGAATTATTTGAACACATTGAAAAAATGAAGACCAGCACGTTAACTCCGACCTTTCATGAAGTCGATGCGAATCGGAAAAAGTCGATTAAAAAATAGAATATTTAAATTGAAGGCAGTTATAACTATAACTAACTATATACATATAGTAAGATAAGCTTAGTACATCGACCAATAGAAGAGAGAGAGAGAGAGAGAGAAGGGGCCGTTGATCGATTTGAATGTAAAAATGTAGAAAATCTTTAATGTAATAACTCGGAATGTGTGTTTCTCTGTACACACGAGTATTTCGAGAAACAAAGGCGACAAAAAATCATTCATGCATTCTTATATTAGCCAGATACTAGGCATCGCTCTCGGCCATTTATTTGTTCGCTCTCACACGGTTAACGCATGACCGGCCATATCGCGGCAGGCCGTTTTGTTTTCAATTTTCTGGCCTTTAATATGCAAGCGTGGCCGAGCCTTTAACTCGTTTTCATGCCACCGCGCACCGGCGAATATAACTGGGTCGTAAATACGTGCCCGCCCTCTCTCTGTTTCACTGCTGCGCCCCCACCCCTTCCAACTCCGTCCACCTAGAATTAATAACGCACCTTGCGATATATACGCGAATCGTTATTACCATAATGACGAGTGTAATTGGAATCAGCGTGGGAATGCGCCTGTATGCACGTGCAACCTCCTTTTTTCTCCTCTCTTTCGCACCGGAGTGGAAAAATCAAGCGAAAAATGCAGGAAGAGTTGGAATCGTCCGGTTCCTGAGAAGCGAAAAACTCCGGTAAAAACGTGGCCTTCGCCAAGCAGATATGCAGTATTGTATTAATTGACCAAAATTAACGTCCATCAGCTTTGGAATACGAATTTTGAACAAACTTAAAGAATTAATTTTTTACGTTTATCACGATAGCTTGGTACTTGTAACTCTCGTTATTTTTCCTTTTTTATTGAATTTTCTTTTTTACAAGTTTGTTCAGCCGGAAAACCGAAAAAATATAATTAAAATAAAAATTTCATAGACTGCTTTCTATTAAGTATTAATAAATTTCTCGGGACCTGCACATTCTTCTTTGATTGATCGAGAATTGTAATCTAAGAACTGTAATTTAACACAATTGGATTCCCTTCCAGCTTGTATTTGTTTGCAGCAATAGATCGTACTTTTCTCCCGTGCTATATAGTGCTTGATACCGTTTGGATTCTCGAAGTTGCATCCAAGCAGCGTGTGTGCAATATATTAGGTGCTCGTTCCCACGAACGCACAATTCCTTCGCGTAACTGAAAAGTTCCCGCAGGGAACAGTCTATAATCTCTATCGCTGATCCTTCGTATATGTATACAGCATCGCGGTACCTTCTCTACCGCCATTGCCCCGAAATCGCTGCTCTCTCAACAGCCCTCGGTTCTGACGCTTGGGCACGCAATCGACGCGACGACGCTATGACACCTTCGCCGTGGATAACAAGGTATTAGCTGCGCAGGCGCAGCTCTGACATAAATTTATTACCTTCGGCGCGAAATCCCAACGCTGACGACGACAGATTAAGCTGATTATCCCAATTAAAGCATCTTAACACCAGCCTCGGCACGACCGTACATGCTACGACCCTCGAGCCCCGCGTGTGAGCTTTGACATTGAGGACAAACTCGTTAACATCACATTGAGGATGTAAAATACTGTCCCGTGCATACAAGCGCTTGCACGTAAAGAGGAGGGTGCAGAGAAAAGAGAGTAGCTGAACTTTGTTCAACTTTCAATCGCTTTCTCTTCCATTCGGTCTCTGCCCGCTGCAACAGCGGCGGCTTAAAGCTCTTTAAGTTTCAGCTTCGGCGAATGTATTTTAATCCAGGTAATTGGAATTTAAAAGTTTTTTTGTATGTTTTTTTTAATCTTTTGTGATGAATTTAAATCTCCAATTAGATTCTTTGAATGAAGGTATTTATTATCAGCCTATTTTTCTCTCATCGTAGTATATTATACACTAAAGGAGTAAACTCGCAGAAAATTCTCGTTCTTGAATAATATTTTTCTTTGTGAAATAAACAATCGCCACAGAAATTATGGAGCGCTCTCGGCTCAAGAGGCATGTATGACTTCCAAAGCATGCAGAGCCACAGGACCTCTATAGTGTTACCAACGACTATGCGCGTCTTTCATTGAGTCGTCCTGTAATTACTAGATGCAACCCGATCCGCCTCGTCACGTTGTGCATACTATGCATGTATAAATATAGTTCCAAATCACGTTTTCATTTTTGTGATACCTTTGAAATTTTGTATATGGTAGTTGCACCTGTAACCGACCACCCCCCAGTTACCGGCTATTTTTGTTTAAATTTACTTAAAAATAAAATTTTCTAAATTAATAAATATGGTATCCTATACAATATGAGTTATTTACTTTACAATTGCTGTCTTAAGATTCAAAATTATCCATTTTGTGGAACTATATAGTATACGATTTTTTCACCATACCCTGACCAAAGGTACCACTTTCGCCCCCGGCTCAAAAACGCAAATGTCGTATTTTCGGCCCAGGTATGGTGAAAAATAGTATACGCAACACGGGGATAATATACCATACCAGAGCACATGTTTTTCAATTTATATACACGTGCTCTGAACTGGATAACTCTTTATCTCCCTAGTTACGTAATATATACTATATTACAATGTGTATGTTATAACTCTGTATTTCTGCATTAATCAGTAATTTGATTGCAATGATTTCTCCCTTCATAATTTCCGCATAAGTGAAGATGTATTATGAAAAGAAACACGTACTCCAAATACAAATTCCAGTCTTTAAATGAGTGAGCTACTGTAGGTCTTGTGAATGGGAAGTAATTAATTTTGACATACCAACCATAGTACACACATATGCTCAAGGTGGGTGGGTACAACTTTTTTATGTGGATAGAAACTAATTTCACGCGAATTCGGCTTTATGAATATAATAGAAAGTTTTCAATAAGGCGGCCTATAAAAAAGTTTCAATACAAACGTATTCTGTAATTTCCAGCCGTCGTTGCGTTGCCACGTGAACGCTGCTGCTGCTGCGCCAATTCAATCGGTTCATTTGATTAAATTTTCTTCCCACCTAGAATCTGCCACCCAAAGAGAGAAGCAAGGAGGGAGAAGGAACGAGGGATAACATTTACGTCTCTATGCCCGCACCCCGGCTAGATTTTAGAGTTACCCTCGGCGCCTTAACCGATCGTTTCGTTTTCAATAGATATGCAAGTCGCCCCGAAGTTCAATTGGTCCTAAACTGCACTCCACACGGGAAGTTTCTGCCATTGGAAACCATTCGGCAACTATTATTGGTCTGGTTCAATAGTATAATTACGTCTTCCTCTGCGTCCCTGCCTCCAACGCGCTCGCATGCTCTGCACCCCCCCCCCCCCCCCCCTCTCCCGTGTGGAGCTGTCGCGCATTCAACCTACCCGCGAGATTGTCAAACACAAAATCTATTACCCTTATGTTATTTGGCGCCCTCGCTCATTCTCTTAAACGATCTCTCCAAATCTCCGACGATAAACCATCAGTCATTAGCTTTATTAAACTAACTATTCGGTAATATGATTATTCTTATATGTATATCTATTATCCCTACAAATATAAGAGGCATATAATACAACAATTCATTACGCTTACGTAACTGGCGGATCAGTTACTATGCAGTTTTCTCTATTTAGAAGAGATTTAGCACAGATTTACCTCACTTCGGAACAGTTGGGCACAGTTTATCATAAATAGTTTTTAGCCATTCAACATAAGTTAAGCTTAATTATTACGCACTGCTGTGCACAATTTAGCACACTTTAACATATTTTGGCACACCTCAGTACAAATTATTGTTCAATTTTTAAAATAATAACAAATGATTTATTACTAATAATATTGAATATCTTTTTTAACCATTTGATCATTAGGCACAATAATTTTTAATCATTTAAACTTCTTTGCATAAGGTATAATCAACTGTGTCCATTAATTTCTAATTGTGCTTAGCAGCACTCAAATATTTAAAATTATAGTTAATAATAAATTAATTATTATTATACAGCCTCACAGAATTTGTAGCACCTGATAAAAGTGATATGAATGGGTTTCTCGAGGAAGAATTGGAGTTACTGAGAAAGGAGAAGGATATATTACTGTTAATTTATCTACCTACACCAAGACGTTTAAATATCATCCTATAGAATAAAGCGTGCGGTAGGGTACATGCCTACATTATGGGAATAATCCTAAAAGGAAAAAAAACATGAAGCGTGCTGTAGAATAGTACATTATGTACCAAGGACACAAAATGCCCACAAAATACGCTCGGCTCCAAAGCTCGCACTCGCGGAGAATGATACAATATGCATCCATGGTAGTATATACTATTCTTTTTGTCCGAAGGTCGCAAAATGAATTTTCGCGTCCCATATGGAAGTTGCGAAATACTAAATGTATTACATTGCTTTACATTGAGTATTTCGCGGCCTCTATAGGTACGGGCCGCGAAAAGTCATTTAGCGGTCTGAGGACAACAAATTACTTTTCTATGATTCTTTTACTTTTATACGGATGCACAGGCATAGTAGCCGTCGTGGGAATTTCGTATTCTGCGCGGCTCGTTGGTACTGAGGCCACAGGAGTTGGACTAAGTGCAGTTTGGGTTTGTCATGAGCTCGCGACGCCTGGATGTGTGTATATATAGTCGGATATGACACGATTGGGATACGTGCCATAGCACTAGCTCTCTCTCCCTATTTGGGTCATGCAGCCACACGTAGTGTTCGGAGGGAGCATAAAATTAGGTACCCGCAGGGCATCGAACGATTCATAAACGGCCATGGAAGAAAGCACCGCGCTGGTTGTAATTATCGGGGAAATATTAAATGAACGGCGGAGCGTTAATCCCGCAAGATAGTCACCGAGCAGCACCCTTATATATCCTTTTTATCACGGGAAGGCTGAAAATTAAATTTCGTCGTCGCGTTCTGCCGCTGTGACCTGCCCTCTGGGCGCTCGGGAGAGAGATGAAGGGGAAAAATTGTCCGAATGAAAGGTAGAATTTCAATTAATACTTTTACGCCCCAATTATGGTGCCGCAAAGTTTGCTTCTAGGACGGAAGTGATTTTTTTGCCGCCTGGTGAAAAAGTTTTGGGGACATGATATGGCTTTTACTTAATCGATTGTACTCAAGTAGTTTTTGTTATTGTTCTTCGTTTTATTTTTCTTTTTTTTTATTGATTGCAATTTTTGCGAATTGCCTTTTACGAAAATCAGGAGGCTACGAGTTTCGAGATAAGATTTGTGAAAGTGAAGCAAGCATTTAAAAATAACATATTTTACGTATTAAATACCATACACACATATATATTTTTTTATGTTTTATTACTCAAAAATCCTTTAGTTCTGAAAATTAATGTTTTGGAGAACTTAAAAAGTTTAAGACTTATATTTTTGAGTAAAAAAATTTATTATAAATAAAGACATACATATAAAGGTTGAATTCTTCAAAACTCAACAACTTGTATTAGTGTAAGATCAAAACCTTCTTTATAAAGTTTTTGATCTACAAATCTCTCTTTAATCTTTAATTTTATTGAATACAGCTTGTGATCAGATTTTGAAACGTACTTCTTATGCTTTTAATATAGACCAAATAGACATATAGTATCTGGGTATACATAAAAATCAGGCGGGAAACAGTAGAGCTTGCAGTGAAGTTTTAATTTAAAAAAAATTAAATAAATGTAGTAATAAGTATATTGTTAATATATTGTAAAAGAATTAAATTATGTGATAATGGTAAAAAAGTACTCAAACTAAATATACGGTCAATAGTTCAGCTCTTAATTTGTAAAAGTCATTTCAATAAACGTTGCATTGATTCAGTTTCTATGAAGTTTAATGTTAATTTGCTGTTTTAGTCAAATTATTGAATTATAAAATAAGAAAATTTGACGAGAATAAAAAATACTATTCACATTATAACACGCATAGTATCTACTTCCCGGTAAATGAATTTAAGACATTATTATTTTCAATAACTCTTATTTACATTATCCTTTAATATTTCATTCAACAATTGCAGAAATTGCGCCATTCATATTTGCATTTATAAAAGCTAAAAGTGCGAGCGCTGCGCGCACTTCGAACGCTATATGTGATAAAAAGATATCATGCAAGATGTATCATTTTATAGTAATTTATAGTAATCGAGGCAATCGAATAGAATTATTTAAATGACTATCGAAAATGTCGGAAGGAAAAGACCATAAGAGTGAATAAAAATAAAAATGAACATCGGTGTGCGCTGCGTTCCAGCTAACGCTGTATAAAACAAAAACCGCATGCTTGATAAACATGGTCTAACTATTTTCGCCATCACGGCTTTCGCAAAACCTCAATTCGCTTTAGCCTGAGCAAGATTGATTGTGAAAATTATATTGGTTTCAATTAAAGACAAATACCAAGCAGTCTTTAACATGTGCGATGGAATTCCAAAACCAAAAATGCGTGGTCTGCTGGCTGCACAAATATCTCGCAACGTAACCATTGCTGTTACGTTATCGATAATACACGGATTAGCCTACAAATTTTTCATCATGGATAGACGCCAGAAAAAAGTCAGAGAATATTATCTGTAAGTAATAACATTTAGTACATCATAGCTTAGAAAGTTTACACGTTGTGAATCTAATATTTTTATATATCGGTACTAGTAATGCCATCGTTTTATTTGAGAATTTTTAAATAATTTATTTTCATATATTTTTAACCTGCAATTTTTATAGATTCACTTTAACAATAAACTATCGAAAAAACTGACTGAAATATAACCATTAAAATCTTAAATGTAAATCGGTTAGTTTATACTGAACCTAAATAAGCGGATCAACCGTGCAATGAGAAAAAAATTCAGTACGTTAACCAAACCTACTCTTTTCAGCGACTTTGATCCGGAGGTCAGCATCAGTCACATGCGTCGGCACATGCAGTCAACGGGTGGTTGGAATCCACAAAAATAAATTTGCTTTCTTATCATTAAATTTTTAAAGTCGTAAAACCAACTCTATGTCAGTTTTCCGGGCTTTGAACATCACCAGACCTACTCGCAAAAAGCATATCAAATGAACTCTCGACATCAGGATACCAAAAAGTTTCTCGAAATGCATGGAATTTTCGGTTTACGCGGCAGTAAAAAAGATCCGTTATGTCACAGATATATCGTAAAGTCGTAAACGCGTCGCACGTAAAATGCTCCCGCGCACGAGCCCTACAGTTTTGACACCAGGAAACCCGATTGAGACCGCTGCTAGTCATTGCATCAGTATTTTCTTTAGTATAAATATCGAGAAAGAGAAAGAGAACGAGAGAGAGAGAGAGACCTCAATCGAAATAAAATCTTGCCAACACGTGATACTGATTGCGAGAACTTAACGTTGTTCAAGCAAAGATTTTCGTATGTTTATTATTCTTTTAATGGGTCAGGCTTCTTTATGTTTAGTAACTAATACCTACGATATTTGTGTTTATACTATTCAATCGGGTTATTTTTAAGCATGGGTTTGTTACGCATTTAAAACGGACGTTGTTTATCGCCTCCACAGAAGTTGGTAAACAAAAAATTAGTGTAAAAGCACACTTATTTGTAAACAATTTAATGTCCTATCTGATGTAGAATATAGTTTGCGAATAATAAATTTAAATGAGTAAAAAATGTATATTATTTACTGTTTTTCAAATATTTCAATAAAATATAATGTACGACAAAAAGACGAAATACGTTTTTTCAGTATTTTTGATTAAATCAATGGAATATGGATACATGGAACTGGGTTTCAAAATTATTTTGGAATCATGGATAAATCTGCTCATGAAGTAGGTTTGCCAAAGTAATTTTCTTCGTTTAATTTGAGTTTGCAACAAAAACTTTTCTATGAAAATATCGAATATGTTGAGTCATAAAGCAATTTTTAACATATGTTGATCGCTATCTAAAGTGAATTTAAAGAAATCGTGTGTATGTATTCCTTAAAGCATTAGCTTTTATTTCATTTTTAGACTCTGTAAAAAAGAAATATATATTTATACATACCTATATGTATATACTAACAAAACTTTTTTATCAACTTTTATTATACTTCTACATCAACTAAGCTATGTATGTACTAAAATTAAATTATTGCCATAACAGTTTTTTATATGAAATTTATTAATGAGTTACCTTCTTGAAAAGTATAAAAAGAATGTATTATAGATAATTATAAAAATAAGAAGATAAATTACTATTTAATTGTATAGTTAGTATAATTTGTGTGTGTTTGTAATACATATGTTAAAATCAAGAGAATGAGGCTAATACGTGCCTTTATATGGAGCATCAAATTTGTTTTTTGTATAAAGAATGTATAAAACACTAATGTTAGTATCGATTCACCAAAGTATGCGGTAAAATGCAATACGAGCTCCTTTAATTCATCGCTTTCTACACTACACTTGCAACAGAAAGTGCTCTCTACCATAAGAAAAGAGCGAGAGTGTGGGAGGCGCGAATCAAGGCGAAATAGGAAGGAGGCAGCGCTTCTTATCCTGGCGGCTGCTGCTTGGCGAAACTTCATTTTCATGACGGACAAGTTTTAATCAAGTTTGCGCGAAATTAGAAGAAAGCTCCGACTGGTGTTCGTGCGCGCAGGCGCTAAAAGGGGAAAGGGCGAGCGAGCATTACATATATATGTGCTACCTGGCGTTCTCTCGTGTGTGGCCCTGTACTCTATTTCCACCTATGGTATTTCCACTTCTGTCTCTGACATGACACTTGATGAGTACAAAATGGGAAAATTGGTAAAAGTATACCTTTTAATTTCCTTATTTGACTGAACGCGCGGCATCTCAAATTCACGAGTGATATAGGAAGATTCAAACGCAATTAAATTGAGGAGATATAAAGAACAAATCGACGGCTGAGCGGAACAAGGTCGTATCTCGGCGCGTGGACGAAGAACATCGTATCTCGATGCGCAGGTGAAGAAAGATGTAAGAAATCTCGCCGCTCTAATTACGGCTAGTACACGGCCACTATACGGCGAGATACGACGTTCCTACACTTCTTTAACTTTGTAAGGAGGGCCTGCAGAGCCGAAGACCTGGAGAAATTTTAAATGTTAACATAGTAAAGATTACACAGCTCCATAAAAAAAAAAAAGAAGAAATGGTGCAGTGGCATTAGACTAGACTACCAATATCCGCGTGCACGCAAAAGAGAGAGAGAGAGAGAGAGAGAGAGAGAGAGAGAGAGAGAGAGAGCGTTGGACACGGAAAAGTAGAAAAATCGCAAACCTTTCAGGCTTTACAGTTGCAGGATTTGCTTTGTCGTCTAAAGCATCAGAGTGTTACCGCTGATAGCGTACCCAGGAGACAGATAGAGTTTGGCTTTAATGCGATCCTACCGGTAATTTTACGCTTCGAGCATCCCGAAAGCTGCCATCGCCGCTGCCAGTGTACAGCAGAAGAGTCGAAGAGAGAGAGGGAGGGAGAGAGAGAGGGAGAGAGAGAAAGAGAGAAAGAGAGAGAGAGAGAGAGAGAGAGAGAGAGAGAGAAAGAGAGAGAGAGAGAGAGAGAGAGAGAAAGAGAGAGAGAGAAAGAGAGAGAGATAGAGAG
>UXGD01007821.1:0-10381 GCA_900474315.1 Torymus auratus | reverse complement strand
TTTGTCCGTATCCAAACGTCCGTTCGTTTATAGTTAATGACGTTTCTTTAATGTAAAGATTTTCTTCTCTCTGTGTGCTAAAACAATTATATAGTTTTCCAAATCAACTATAATAATGGATAAGAGAATTATCACAATATTACACAGTACAATGCATATCTTGATGGTTTTACAGTTACAGTAAAAACAGCTTCACGAAAGGTGCTTTAACGGTAAACCCTTTGAAATGCATGCGTCGCGCGAACTGGTGACTAATACTTTTCGTACATTTTACCAAACAAAAGCTCGAATCACAAAACTGGCGTGCGCTTCGTGTCATAGACTATTGTATTCACGGTGAATTCCAATGGAACTTCAAATATAACGCGTCACGCGCATGTAGCCATTATATTTAAAATTACTATGCACAACGAGCCGATCGAGCGAACACTTCGAATGTTGCGATCAACTGCAACGTCGTCGATCTTACATCGACGATGATATCATCGCACATGCACATCGCGGCGGGCGCGATAGGTATTACATATCTTTTTGTCAAGCGCCGGCAGACTATATCGTAAAATTTCGAGCATGAGCATTTAAGCATTGCAAAAATAGTTGACGTTGAAGATGAATAGTCTTGATTGAGCACTTCCTCGATCGAGAATCAAGGAATACTAATTTTAAGCAAATGACTTAATCATTCGTTTAAATTTTTATTACACACTCATGATGCATTGCATTTATTTTGCTGGTTCTTATGTAAAATCCGTGCGATTATTTAAAAGTATAAAAGATTACGTTTTATAACTGATTTTTATCCTCCCTTTACGACGATAATATTAGGTGATTTGTAAAAATGTTTATATTATATTTAAATGGTTAATTCATTACTGATGGCTGAATGTATTTTTCTTATTTTGCAGAGCTCAATCGGGAAACCAAAAAAGTCCGAATGAAGGAACGAAGAATACCAAAGTGTTCTAATTGCCAAAACCAAGCTTGATTTACTTAATTTATATATCTTTAGAATTACAAGAACGATGGAATGAGTATCATCATCACGGAGAAAGCGAGGATCATTTATGTTTAATCGATATAGTTGTATACTTATATGTTATTCTAAATAGTCAGTAAGAAAATAGACTTGCGAGATAAGTAATTTTTATATACTATTTTTTTACTATCACATGTAAAAAAAATCGAATAATTTTTTATATATTTTGATAAAGGCGTACAAGAAACCAGTATTATTTAAAATATACATAAAATAATCATATAAATTTACATTTAAACAAAAATTTATGTGAGAGGCCTATTTTCATAATACAAGTTTTTCGTCAATTTCCAATCATCATTTTTTTTCAGTTACAAGATAACGAATGAAAGTTGTACATATTATGTACATCTTATAACATGCAATTTTTCTCTATTTATTTATAAATAAAGTTTAAGTTTTTGCTTTATAAATAAAGGTTTGATACAACATGAGAATTGTATTTATTTATCTTTACATCAAGTATTTTGTTTACAATATGTCACATGTAATATAATAATGTTTTATCTCCATCAAGAGTATTGTTTAATTCTATAACAATTAGAAAACATAATTTGTTATAAACATAATTATTAAGTTTCAGAAAATTGAAGGGATTTATACGTAATATCGACGCCCCTTACGAAAACTATAGCACGATTCAGATTGCCACGAAGACTATGTCCATTTCAGCGTTTGCCGCGAAGAACTAGCACGTCCCATTGATTCGCGTCGAAGACTATAGCGATAGCCCGATTCGCTTGATTGGGGCGAAGACTAGCACGTTCCACTGCTTGTAACGTTAATTAGCACGGTGACGCGGAATGCTAATTTTCGCGGTAAGCTTGTAAATCGTGTTAGTTTTCGGCGCAAACTCGCGAATGATGCTAGTTTTTGTTACAAAGTCGCGAATGGTACTAGTATTCGCCGCAAAGTCGTGAGTTATGCCAGTTTTCGTTGCAGTTTTCGAAAATATGCTAGTTTTCGTAAAGAGGCCAACAAACGAGCTAGTTTTAGTAAGGAGCGTCGATACGGTAGTAGCACCTCAAAAAATTTTGTTCAAACTTTACGCTAAAACAAGTTGACATTTCATCGCTTCCGAATAAAAAGGAGTCAACTCAACATCCGGTTAGAGAAGTCAACTTAGCGTCCAATTAGAAAAGGGTTCATATCACAGCTCCTCGTTAGAAAAGGAGTCAACTCATCATCCGGTTAGAGAAGGTGCTATCTCATAAAAGAGATGGCCGGTTATAAAAGGTGTAATTTCACGAGCGAATTTTGTTATACCTCTGATTTAGGTTTGCAGCACTGCCAACAGTCGGTATAATAGTTTAAGTGTGTGACACTTCCTTAATAATTTAATATTTTACTTTCATTAAATGATAATGCCAGAAATAACTACATTTTATGTGCAATGATATGTAGCTCTATAATGTTCGCATCTTGATTTTTAGACATTATTTAAATGCCATTCAGCGAAATATTTATATAGGAACTTCAAACTTTGTAAAATGATAGATAATAATGTAAGGGAGGGCAACTGTGCCCTGGTTTTTCGTAATATTGTTTTTACTATTTGTTATAAGCAAATTACTTATTTTTTTGTCTGCTATATTATGGCGCGAAATTTGAATTTTTAATTGACTTTCGGGAACCTTACAAAGTAAATTTTATCATATAATATAAAGTGGTTATTTCATGAAAATGTGAAATATTGTTCTTATTATTATATTAAGTTCAAATATCTATGAATATCAATGAATAATATTTGAATTCAATGAGTACAATATGGTAGTAATAATAATTACTATATAGGTCACATTTAATTGAATATTTTGTGACATGATGTCGCGTTTTCTGGTGACGCAGATGAAATTATGTAAGAAACATATAATCAAAAGAAAATGATATGTAGCATGATGATGGCAACTAATACTAGCTAGAATTTTTCAAACTTAATTAATATCTACTGTCACTTTCATTCAATCTTCTTTGAAGAAATGGAAGAGTGTCCTATTCAGGTCCCGAACAGGGTTGCGAGTCCTCAATTCCCTGAGATACTAAATTCGTTAACAAGTCCGAAATTCCGACGGAATTGAGTGCGATCCCTGGAAACTTTGAAAAAAGCCTTTATCAAATTTAAATTATTTGATCTGGGAAAATATTTTCAAAACTGAAGAGGATTTCCTCTCCTTATATGTAAGTATTAAGTCATTGTAGTTATAAGACCTATGTCACAAATATCATTTTGTTCAACAAACAAAATGACGCTCAAAAATATTAAAATCCGATCAAAGATAAAAAAGATTTCATTTTTCAATGAACTATTTTTTAAGTTATAATAATATCTACTTTTGCAATAGCTAAATTTTATTAAAAAAAAAAATTTTCTTATTTCTTATTATACCCTCTTGTGCGGCATTGTGAATAAATGTACGATTGTTCAGCAAGTATATGTAGGTAAGTATATATCCAGCTCCGATTCAAACATCCCGCGCGCGCTCGAACCATTATGTGATCGTTCCGGCGCGTATATATATACTCTAGTAGCTCTCGACAGTGCGCCGCATGGCTCGCGCGTCCAGTAGTATGCATGTGAATGCACCCTACATGTGTGCGTTGCTCTCCCGCGACGTTGGCGTTGGGGCCGCTGCATGCCGCGTGTAAAATAGCCGCTAGTCATACCAATAATGCAGTCATATACTCGTGCTTCTGCCTGACAGCTCGACTCTGTCCGCGGCGTCCACCTTAAGTGCAAGACTTCTCCGGGTATAGGTACTTAGGTACAACCCATCACAACACGGACGACAAGTCGACGACGAGTTTCGCTAGGCCACTTTGATACTTTTCACATTGTAGAGTAGACTACTGTGGTGCCTAGTTTACGTGCGCGCGCGTGTTGTGTTGTAGGTATGAATACGCGTCAGAGGTGTATATAGAGACAAGAACGGCAGAGCACGAGGCTGTGCAGCACACACGTGGAAGTTTTCTTTTCTTCTCCCATTCGCCAGCGAGTCGCTCACAAGGCAGGAGGGGATTTTAGACTGCACGGGATTCTCTCCGAGAGGTATGGCAGAATATATAACTATTAGCTCGTATGTGGGTGTGCGTGTATGATTAACGCCGAGGAAATGATGTTATTAAACGTGAGTGTGTATACATTTGCCCGAGAAGCTGGCATTCGGGGATTACATATTAGGTATGTGTATAGTATACGAGCTAGTGCTAGAACACGTCACACTGTGCGTAAGTACTTAATGTCTGTTTTAGAATGGGAGGAAAAAATATAAGCGAATATAGATGTGTGTTTGTGTGCGCGTGTGTGTGTGCGTCGCCCGCGCCAAGGTGCCTCGTGCGTGTATATGTTGAGGAACGCTGAATCAAGAGGAAAACGAAATGTAAAGAGGGATTAGAGAGGGAAAAAAAGCTTGACGGACCGAACGAGTCACGTGGTAGATCGGAGTGGCGAATTCTTTGGTCGCCGTGGCGCTCCTATACTCATTGTCGTGCGCGGAGTTCATACCTACCTTTACGCGAGTTAAAGGGCTACCTATATACAGATTCACTCAGCTGATGTTCACGTTCAGTTCATAACAGCCGCGCGTTTCTGTCAGATTAACGTTACTTCGCTTTGGATAGAGTCGGTAAAGTTGCACTTACTCAACTACTACTACTACTACTAACGTAAGTGTAAAGTTAAATGTTATAGCAAATAGTTTTTCGTATTCGCCGCAAGTTTCTGCAGACTTGTTCGATATACTTCTGGATTGTCGTTGCATGTGTGCGCGTATTCCTACGTTTGCATGCGCGTGCGCGTTGCGAGTGATAGTGCAACAGGTGATCTACCGCGAGAATTCATTTTTGTTTTGTCTTCTTGATTATAAGTTTATCCGTTATTTAAAAAGTATTATACTTGTGTATAAAATGATTGAATCTCGTTTTTTTGTTGTTTTATTTGGTTTTAAAGATAACAGTGATATTCGGTTAATTACGTTAAACAATAACTTTCAGAACAAAATTGGATTTATTTAACATAAAGCAATGCTAGTTATTTTTTATTTTTGAACTATCAATACTCATTTTTTTTTTAATTTGGCACTAATAACTTCCGTAATATACGTCAAAAGTAAACATACAATTTAATTTAATAATTCAAATTAAAGTAATTGCATTTTTTATTTTTAAAATATTATCATGTACATTTTATGTAAAGTCCATACGTTAAATTGTTAAAAGCTACTTATTGATTACGTTGTCTTAAGATTTTTCAAACAATATATTTGCTGCGTTATCACTGATAGTATTAACAATCGGAATAAAATACTAGTTTTTGGCTTAAATCGAGTAAAACGTTTTCGTCAACTCGGGTTTGCTCAAGACGATGAATAATACAACTAGGATCAAAGTTCAGGGTTAGAGACGTTTGATTTCTTTTCTCTGTGGCACGGTTTTAATATTCGATCCACGAAAAGTGGAAGGCATTTTTCAAACTACTCACTTTATTTCTCATCAATAAAAATAAAGTCGATTTTATGGTATCGTATAATATGATGAAACACAGTGAAAAGAAATTCAAGTGAAATTTGTAACAAGAATTTATTAAAATTTATCTTAATCACGAGGAAATACTTTATCTATAGTCTTGTCATTATATATATAGACAATGAGGACAATGTCGCAACATGATCATCGCGCTTAGAGATTCGAAAATCATTCCATACGGACGAATAAAATTATATCATTCGCGCATTCGTCGAGACGCGCATGCACACGCGCTGATTGTCGCTAAAATTTTTTCGGAGCAACGGGACCGATGACCCGCTTGCGAAGCTTGACAATGAAGGCTTCGTCTCTTTCGCATATGCACTGATCTTTCCTGGACGCGCAACATTTGCCGGCCGACTTGTCGTTGCATTCCATTTCGTTGGTAGCTCTCGCGTCGTCGCAAGTGAAAAATGTCTTTTTCTCTGGCATTGCCGTTGGACTCAGTTCCTCCTGCCTCGCCTGATTTTCCATTTTTTCAGAGTTTCCAATTACCTTTTGACAGTGATGGAAAACAAATAAGTGTATTTGTAATTTCTATATTATCACTTTAAAGTTAATCCCGGAGATTTTCAAGTAGATAATAGGGATCCGATATCAATAAGATTGTACAGAATGGTAGTCTTTTCCTCTTCACAATTATTTTCACCACATGTTTGATTAAAAAAAAATGTTGTACCTTATTTTTATAAAGGAATAATTAATAAAACACCAACTTTCGTCAGATTTTTTTTTTTATGATGTTTGCCCATCTGTAATTAGTTTAAAAAATTGTCACTCTGCAATTATTGCGAGCATTATGTTACAATTTAATAATTAACAATTTGACGCAAGTCTATGTAGTTTAAGATTCACAGTATAACTAGAATTTTGTTTTTATAATGGTAGATCTTAGATTGACATACTAATGATTTGAAGTATCACGGAATCTAAGTCGCAATGTTTGATGACAATTTTTTACATTGTTCGACCTACACTACAACATTATCCTATCTTGAAATCTTTTTTTAATCATCAGTGTAAGTTATAACTATACAAAAAGTCACAACTATTATGTTATAATCAATGGCATTTAAAATAATGGTTTTGATTTGTTCCTTCGTTAGAAAATTTTTTTAGAAAAAAAAAGAATATAACTTAATATAAAAGAAATGTGTAGATTTGTTTTTGATACTGAAAACAATATAGTTATATTTCAAATATATTAATAATAATATAATATATCAAATGGTGCCATTATTGGAAACTGTGAACTAAAGAAACTATTATTTGAAAACATAAAATAGTCCACTGACGTTTACATAACTAAAATATTCGTTGTGGTAGATGGAAAAGTCTTTGACTCAGAAATTACATTCTTATACGATCGCGTGCAGAATACTTATGCATAGCGTCACTAACCTATCGACGTATGATACAAATGCGTCACTCTCACGACTATCCGTTTCGTTTCAGTAACTACAACTTTTTCCAACATTAATTATTTATTGAATTCAAACAGCAAGTGCTCATGTTCGTGAATTTCAGGCAATTTGATTTATGGTGCTACACTAATATTTAATGCATGTAAACTTCCGAATGAATGATTCACTATATAGTCCAAGTCTTGTGAATACAAATTTTGGAAAATCGTTATTGTTTTGTTTAATAGGTTTAAGTATCAACATTTTATTTTTCACATCTATGGCTGGTTTAAATGTACCAAATTATTTTAGGAAAGTACCTCAATAAAAAAACAGTATGCAATTTAAAGACGGAAAAATATATTTTCGTAAATTTGACAAATTATAAAGCTGAATTCATTTATTTGACAGATTTTATTTTTAGCCGAATCATGTTAACATAATAGAGAATACGAGTATTAAAATAGTTTCTATCAAAGATTTGCATTTTATAATTTTATTTTAACCAATTATAGTATCAAAACAAACAGTTTATTTTACTTAAAATTTTTTCATTAAATTTTAGCCTGCGATAAAAATAAGCAGTTAGAATATTCAAAGACTTAAGCACCATATACTTATAACACGTTGAACGTTGTTTTTCATGGTCAGCACCCCGTCTGAAGGCCACCATACCTACAGACACGTCACACGAACCACTAGTGAGTATGTGAGGATCGCATAATAAATTACAAAGAATCGTCACACTTTCGGCACATCGTCCAATATCGTGTTCTTCCTGATTGGCAAGCAAGATAATTGAAATTCAGATTTCTAAAAGTGATTTAAATTGCGTTGATATACGTGTTTAAAACTTATAGTATTGCATGAGTAAATTTTCATTTAATGTTTCCATGTTTTCGAAAAATAATTTTTCACCTTATTAAAATAATTTCTTTTTAGGTGGAAGTACCTTTACCAAATATGGTTTTAAAATCGTCCTAGTACATTAGTACATATGGTATTAAACTTAATAATAAAAATCGATTGTTTTGTATATATTTAATATTTTCATCACATCATTGTCAGGATGCTTAAGTCCACATGCATAGTTATCTATTATTAATTTTATTAAGTAAATAAATTTTTAATTTAAATAATTTATGATGAAAAATTTCTACGAAAAATCAATATAAATTATATTTGGTCATACAAATTTAGTTATTACATAACAATATATTTAGTTATATTAAAGATACTAAACTCTTGTAAAACTATATTTTTAATCAATCTTATGCGATTTTACACCTTGTGATACGTGACTTTAAGATAATATCCCATCACTACAGGTACATTTTATGTGTTTTCGTTATTTTTGAAGTGTTCTTTAAAAAGTGAACTGATGCCATTGAATTTCAAAAGCATTGAGACCGTACGTTATTTACATTAATTATGCAGAACTTTGTCATCAAGAAACTTGAGGATTTTTTTTTTTTTTTTTCGACATCCGGAAACTTAGATACTTAGATGAATAAATGAGATCGTAATTTTAATTTCAGATGCCATTTTACATAAAAACCATTGATGTAATTCAAAAAAATTTCTATTTGTAAAAATTGAGGAAAAGTGTAATTTGGATAAAATTCATGTAGATTATTCTTCCTTTTGATTACATTTTACAACTCAATTACTTTACTCTTTGGCGGCGCAAGAACCTCGAAACCCACGCCGTCTCGCCGTGCAAAAAATCATTCGAATTCAGACAACGCAGAACGTCGGTATAATAATATGCTTACCGCGTCGAAATTTCGCACAACATATATAGAAAACAATTTTAAATCCAGAACCATAAGAGGCAAATACTGACCAGCTCGCGACTAAACGAGAAATCTAACGACCTTCGACGACTGCAGCATCAGATTATATATTTGCCAAAACCGCGTATCGTATACTTTCCGTTAAAACATGTCACACCTTGTTCACCTGACGCTCCTCATCAGGTGTCCGCGCGTCACGTAGGCTAAAACGCATTGCTGCATATATGCTCGCAGCGAAGCTCGTCGTGGCAAAGCACACCGACACCGCGTTAACTCGAAATATCTATATACCCATATATGCCTATAATGCTTACCTATATATACCGAGAGAGAGAAAGAAGAAGAAGAAGCGCGCGTCATGTCAAGTGCGCGCAACCATTGTGTCTACGCGGCCAGTTGAATTTCCATACGCGCGTCAGCTCCCGAACTCGCCACTATACCGCTGAATATTCACGAAAGGCTATATAGCGGCGAAATTCGTCACGTAGGCGCTTGCTCCGAGGGGACGACCTTCTGCGCCGTGCCGTCTCCTATACGTGTAGACAAGAAGAGGATTATCTTTATTTCTCCGTCTTGCTGCGGGGTGGATACGTATATATATATGGATGCGAATCACGGCTGCTAAGCGCTCTCTTCAATTTTAAAACGTGTATTTACTTAGCCAGCATCGAGTTCATTGTGCAGCGTGGAGAAGCCACGTGTTGTAAATTGGTTGGCAGGTGCGCGAGACGGGGCGAGTGCCGAGGACCCCGAGGTTTTCCCAGCTTGAATGGCAATGGGCGTTCGTGGAAAATTTTTGACGGCTTTTTTGTCTCGTTGTACTTGTTAGCATGGGCGTCGTAATGCACTTGTGAAAATATATACTTATGTGAATTCTTATAGTCGAGGAAACCGGTCGGTATGCCGGTAGTGCGTGTGATTCAGAAGTCGTTGCTTGATGAATGATTTATCGCGATACTGGTTTAATTTCTTTTTTTTTTTACACAATGTGTGCTGTGTATGTACAAATTACTTGAACTTTTATATATATATAGTTTGCATGGGAAATGTCGATTACTTCAAAAGTGACGTATAGTATTCTATTGTGACTCTAGTTTTATTTATTTTTGTTTTTTTCGAATATAAATGTGCAACTTTCTTTCCGATGAAACGATTCATCATGTTTGAAGTAGGAACATTTTTAAGCCTTTTTTAAAAATAACTTTATTGTTGACCAAAAAGCTTGCCACCCGTTTGATCCTGGTGAAGATGACTTATTTCAGTGCACTCCAATGATGCAAACTTCAGACTCATAATAAGAAGCAAAGTTTTTATAATTTTTGTATTTAACATATACTTAATTGATTGGTCTTCTTTTGAACCTAGATAAAATACGAAGCCCAGACCAAGGTGAGCTAGTTTTATGAATTTAAGGTCGGTTATGTATATGAAATCCTACATTTTCCAGATTTCATATCCCCAGTTGGAGACTCTTATCTGTGATTAAAACTTAAAAAAAAACTTGAACATCCCATCATAACCATCCATACTTTCTTATGGAGAAATATTACAAATTAAAAATAACGTCTCCGAATCGAAAAGAAATATGGTATGTACTAACTATCATTCGGTCATACTTTTTTAAT
>UXGD01007820.1:0-10382 GCA_900474315.1 Torymus auratus | reverse complement strand
TAATTCTTCACTTAAAATCAAATTTTTATATATACAGACTTTCCATAAGTATAACTAATAGTTAATTGTACTAATTAGTTATGCGAATAATTATTTATAGTAATTATTATTATTTCCTCTTGTGTGGAAGTAAAAAAAAAGCGTGTTGGCGTAAGAAAAATATAATGTTGAAGCAAAAAATTAATTTTTTGCCTCAAGAGCAATAAATTTGATTCCAAACGATAATCGTTTTGCGTCAAAAGGATTTTCACAAAAGGATTCTCCTCTTGCCGCTAAAAATTGATTTTTTGCCTCAAGAGCAATATATTTGATTCCAAACGATAATCATTTTGCGTCAAGAGGATTTTCAGAAAAGGATTTTCCTCTTGCCGCTAATGGACCATTTCTCTGCGTGTACTTCTGGCAAAAAAGACATCAACTAATTTTTGAGTAAATCAGTAACTTCTTTTCCAAAATTATAGTGCAATATATCGCATCACCAAACAAATATTTACGCTACAACGTTCAGCTTCATTAACAAGCCTCGCAACCGTCTGTTCGAATTCCAACAACCTTGTCAACCACCACATACGCATCTATAATAAAATCGTAACTCCTTTTCAAAAGAGACAAAACATATATATATATATATTATACAGCTAAGTCGCCCTGCATATATAACATAAGCGGGCGGCGATGGATGCGCGCGGCTGTCCGGCGAGAGAGTAAAACGAATGCGTTTCGCGTGAACAGGTGACCCCTTGTAGACATCGCGAGCTTACAAGGGGATTAAGGGGGCTAAGCTTGTTAAGTTACGACAACCCCCCGATCGCGCGCGTGGCCGCAAAGGCGCGTCGTCGCACACGAGAGAAAGAGAGCCCCGAGAGTGCCGACAACCAAAGCCCATTACACAATGGGACGAGTCGATCGAACCGATCGCGAACCCTCCTTATCGTCTTCTTCTTCCTCGTGTTCTTCTCCTTTTACCGACTGCTTGCGACGCGGTATATTATAACGTCGACCCCCTACTTGCGGCTTCGCGTCTTTCCGCGAAAGAGTCAACTCAAGTCTTTTGTTTCGCCGGGCTGGCTGACCGCGATTACATCATTCCGAAGCAGTGCAAGTCTGAGCGCTGCGATTGTGGACGAGTTCTATTTGCGTGCCTAATTATATTGAACGATTCGATTCCCGCGTGTATTTTTATTCTAGAGTTTACATAATAAATAGTTGTAGTTATATATAATTGTAGAAGATATATTTTGCAAGAAACGTTTTAAAGTTATTACCTAATGTAATCCAATCTTTAAAATTCATTCAATTATAGAAAAAATTATATCGTTCTTCTACTTTTAATATCACTCGATAAAGAATCAGCCAGTTATGCATTTGCTTCTCCCCCGAGGCGGAAAATTTACTTATCAATCCGGCAAGCCAGCCATCAGGCGAGCTTCCACGCAGCTAATATACATATATACAATCGAAAAGCCCTTTTTCCACGAACTGCATCATCCCCGTCATCGTCGTCGTCGAGGCTTTCAGCGGTAATGCCCTTCTAGCCGAAGCTCGCTCGCGCGTCGCTTGCTGCGGTTTGCCTGCTGCCTATACACACATACAGATACAGCGAAGTCACCGTGGTCTTCTGGGTGAGCTTTCTGTCCTGAGCATGAAGCGAGGGTAAATCGCCTCGACAGTAAGTCTTCGTGTCGCGCGGCTTTGTGCCTCCTCTCGTTCTTGCGGCGTACGTGCTATTGAAATGCATCCGTGTATGCGTACATATATACCTATGTGCCCGCAACTTCGATTAGTTCGCGTGTAAGTATGCGATGTGCATGTACGACGACAGTCGTTGATGGGTTTTTTTACCTATGCTGATTTAGGTAGGTTGTTGTGTAATTGCGAGGCATGGGTATTTTTTTTTTTTTTAACTTGGTGGCGCGGTGCGGAATATTTGTTAAGATTCATTTGTGGTATATATAGGTACTATTATGTATAAATGTGATTATATGCGTTTATAACGTGAAAAAAACTATTATCGTAATCGACGACTTTGATTATGCTTTTAGAAGTAATGTTATATTATTCATGCTTTTAAATTTGATTAAAGGTACATGTATATAATCAAGTTTTATTTCAAATGATTTACTTAGAGTCTATGAATAATTGAATTTTCTTAAAAAAAAAAAAGACAACATAAGGATCGTTTCATAATTAATTTTCAAAATCTCACCTCGCTACAGCCGCCCCACTGCCAGTTGCTGGAATGCGCCCTCGTCCTCACGCGGTTGTCACAGGAGCAGTCGGTCAGCTCACCCCGGGAGCAGGAACGCGTCACGCTATAGGCGACGCCGGCCGCCGAGATCGCGTACACGAACGCCGCCTCCCTGCTGTCTGTGTGAAAGAGAAGAAACGAAATTTAGTTTTTTCGGTTATTAACTCACCGCTATACGCGATCGTCACGTGGTGAAGACGCTACTGTAATAAATTGTTATTACTATATAGGCTATAAGGATGTGAGCGATATACAGGCCTGGTTATTAGTTACGATTTAGTCTACTTGATGTTTGTTAAGCTTACTTGGACGACTTAAATGATTTGGTTTTACTGGAAGAAGAATTAGTAGAATGGTTATAGGTGGGCGATGATAAGGGGAGCATGTTGTGTACTTTAGGATGGCTATTTTCTTATGAGTACCATTTAGCGTTTTAGTTTAGTTTTTTTTTCAATTGTTTTTGTAGAGCGTTGCTAAATTTCATAAATGAGGGATTTTTATTATCATAAATATTATCAACGTGATGGTAGAAACATGTTTATACAATTTTTATGTAGATACTTAATCATGTAAAAGCAAGACTTGACGTTTTCTGTATTTTAATGAATTATCGTGATATTATCGTGTATGAGAAAGTTTGGGATATCATAAAAGTTTGAATAAAGTTCATGTTTACGACAAAATTATTATAGAGAATAGCATTCAAACTTTACAAGTGGTTAATTTTGAACACTCGTGTATGACTCGTACGAGTTTTAAAACTTTATATTTCAAACTTCATGTTTTAACATTTTTAAGAAAATATCGTAGATTATTTCTGATTTGTTCTATAAATTTGGTATACAAAATAGAAACGCCTTTTCAAGTTTTTTAGATGTTTGTAAATTTACTCGAAGTAAAACTAACAATTTTTATAAAAAGTTTATTTTCATCGTATGCGGGAAACGTACTAATGGTAAAATTACAATATTCAAAAGATGACAAAGTTTGATATGTATTTAAGAATAATAATAATATTCTAGTAAATGGTAGAGAAATAATTAAAAGTAATTATTTTATATATGAAAATAATGAGCGTAAAGATGCAGATGATTATTATTAAGCAAAGCTCGATTTATAACGTCAGCCATCATATATCTATAAAACATGAATCTCAATTAATGCTAGCATCATAATAAACAGATCGCAAATAGTAAAAAAAGAGCGCAGGGTACTTACTGAGTAGCATCACGCCTCCGAAGATATTGTCCGCGCTGTCGGGATTCACCGTGCAGTTCCATCGCGCGGACCTGAACTGATGCTGACACTCTTCGATAGCCAATCTCGCGCCCGCGCTGATCGCCTACAGAAAAAGAAAAAACATCGTTGTTTATCCCACAAGAATCTGATAAATCTTACAGATTTTTTCGCCAGCAAGAGAGAGATAATTAACGTGTAATCGATATTACGCTCGCGCGCGCGATAATTTATTAAAATCCGTCCCTTCCGCTCAATCAAATTTACGTCGCGCACAGCGTCGTTGCGTAAGTCATGTTCTGGGAAGAACGTTGGGGGATGCTTGTGTACAGGATGAGAAGGATTCTGATGTATTCATTAGGCTAGGCGAGGTAGAAAAATATCTTCGTGTGAGAATTTTATCGGTAAATTGATTGAACATCGCAAAAATAGTTATTAACGATATAGCGTTTTTTTTTTTTTAAATAAAGTAATATCTGATAAAATTAAATGAAAAATATTTTAATCCTCGTAAAATATTCTTATACAAAACTATATGTCGGGTACTTATATAATATTATAACCACATTCTTTCAATTATAGATACGAATATATTCTAAACTTTTATTGGCTCGTTTGCTGTATCCGATACATTAAAATACTTGGCTCGAAACTCCAAATCGGTAATCCAAACATTATTTAATCTCCTCTGACATCAATAAAAAGCCGTGTACATGACGCTATATCCCCACGAGCCTCACAATTCGATACGCCACTTCGTGCACGGAAAAGGCCTACCCACTGTCAAGGTGTGGTCTCCATCAATTTCCCATTTTACGAACTCATTTTCCCATTCATAAAAAAAGAAGAAGACGTCCCGTTTTCGAAAAAACCCTCCTCCTCTTTTCGTTTTCCCGCCTATGATCCGTACCCTAAAGCGGCGGCGATCTTTCAGCACTGCCGCGTCGGATCTGTCAGCGCTATACGCAGCCGCGCGCCGCGAGAGTTCAAATAGACATGCGCAAGGCGTTCAAATATTTCGGAGCTAACGGGGGATTCCCTTTGCGCGTAGTAGATCCCGAGTTTTATGGGACATTTACGGCTTCCGTTTCTGGAAAATGCCAGATCTCCGGGATGCTCTCTCTCTCTGAGCGCCACTGACTTTGAGAGCTTTGGTATTTGTGTAAACGTAAACATAATGTGTACATGAGAAGAGTCGCTGTAGGGATTTTGTTGATTCGAGTAAAAGGTTTCTCAGTTTGTAAAGATTATTAAAAATAATCTTATTTCATTTTAAATATACTTTTGCTGAAGATGTGATTGTAGTTATATTTATTGATATACTTATCGAAACATATTCATAAGCTTTGAGAATCTAATAAGAAGATGTCTATGGAATGATATAAGAAGAAAATCAACATTTCTATTCTAAACTAAAACCTTTTTCGCTTCGTGAAACATTTATAATTTGATTATTTCTATATATTACTCACGTTCAAAACTATACCGTTCATTTCTAATATAAATATAAAATTCAGATCCCACATACATAAATAATATATAAAAAACACCACAAGGCCGGGGGACCTCCAATATCCTTCAACGACGCGATCCGCATCAAAGATAACCCGTCACGAGTATAGAGCAGAGCCGTATATACTCCCCTCCCCTCGGAATCTGTCCCACTGAGCCAGAAAAATCAAGACGCGACAAAGGGCTGTCTCCCTCTCTCTCTCTCTCTCTCGCTCGACGCGCGAGGAACAAAAAAGAGCAAGAGAAAGAAACAGCGACAGCGAAGGGGGTGAGAAGAAGAAGAAGAAGAAGAAGAAGGTGGAGGAGAAGACACTCTCGGCATTTTTCAAGTCTGCCGGCTTAAAGGCTCGCCGTCAAAGGCTCTTCTCTCACTCTTTCTTTCGCTCTCTCTCTCCCTGCCTCCGGCCGCGGGCGACTGATGAAACGACGTCTATTACCGGCATCTTACGCCTTCGCGGAGGTGCTGCTGCTATCCGGAGCTTATACACCAAGGCGCGCCTGTTAATCATTGCGCCGAGCGCGAGCGCGCGACTTCTGAAATAGAAGAGAGAGGAGGAGGCGGGCAATCCGATTAAGCGCGCGAATATCTCCGTGTCGAGGACGGGACGATCGTTATGCTAATTGACGCGCGGGTGTATATCGGTATAGCGCACTCTTTGGCGCTTGGTTTTGCGAAACTCCGCTATTATATGCCGCGGGTATTCTTCTTCGCGCTAATTGACAACGTTTAGGTCCCTTTTACAATTGAACTATTTCATGTGATGTTGAGCTATTGACTTTAAACTTATTTTTCCTTATAAATTTTACAAGTATAATAGTGTTAAGATTCTATATTATAATTTATTATCCATCACTTACAAATACCAAGACGAATCTAACATTGTAGCAATCCAAACCGCAACGCCACCGATTTCTATACAAATAAAAAACAAAAACCGATTCTGTCGGCACCTTAGAAGTCACCACAACTACCACACTCGAATCTCATTCCGCATCGACACGCTAACGCCATTAGCACGTCCGAATTACACCGCGCACCATCCATCAGAATCCCCGAGGACTACCGCGCGTGGCCATAAACATGCAAATAGCCATCAGGCCGAACCACGGGATATCCCCTTTCTTGTTTCTTCGAAAAAGGGGGGGGGGATATATTAAAGACAGGTAGCGAGGGCGGGATAAGTATATGTGTATTATATATTATGTATACCTGGAGTACCGGAGGCGACCTCACGCAGATCGCCTGCTGCTTGTTGGTGAGGTGGGCGTTCTTGCAAATGCGTTCGGCGCTTGCCGGACCCATGACCCCGGCGCCGATCTGAGCTGGCAGGTCCAGCCCGACGTCGTGGCCGCCGTGGCTTATTACCCGCGGCTCGATGCCCAGGGACCTGGAACATTGGTCAGTGACGAACTTTTAATGATTGTTTCAGGTTCGGGTTAACGAGTTTTATTATTATGAGATATATATATTTATGCAGAAAAAGTTATAATTGAATAATATGTAAGAATATAATTCGCAGATCGATATATTTCTTTGCTAAGGCCACATATTCCGAATCGGCTATTTTTCACCGTTAGAAAATAATTATAAAAGTTTTGCGAAAGTACTTGGGCTCTCTCACCGCGGCGATGGCAGCACTTCCATTCGCATTCTCGCTTGGCGTCTCAGTTCTTTGAGACGTTTTCTTAAGAACTTTAATGTTTTTAAGTAATTTTCTCTTATAGACATTTGCATTCATAGGTCATAGGGAAAGGAATATTGTAAGTCAATTATTATTATTTGGTACATCATGTGTAATTGGAGTTGTTACAATACAATGAAACATTGTAAAACAAAGTATTAAATATGTATAATTTTAATTTAAAAAATGATTTGTTTGTAATGACTTACCATCTGACATATATTGAGCTTTTAAAACCCGCATTATCAGTCTATTCACCGGTACTTTCGCGTGGCATAAAGAAATTAAAACACCATATTTTCATTTTTATTACCAACTCATCCTCCCTCAACATCATAAAAACTTCACCAAAAATCAATTTGGACCCATCACCTATATATCGCACCCTGAACTCCCTTGCCTGTCGCGGCGCTCAAGGGCAAGCCCATATATCCCCCAAAAGCTCAATTAAAAAACGATCAGCGCAAAAATCCCGTGATTTATCGGCTATAATAGCCGCTGCTCATGCCGGCGTCACGCGCATCGCGAAAAAGAAATCGCCCTCACGCGCTCCGTGTAATTAATAACGCGGCCCGCGAGAGGATGTAAGTATAAAGACACGGGTGCGCACGCGCGCCTAATGCGTCGAGGGCCCGCGCGCGTCCTATGCAATTAGGCTGCGGTGAGCGAGCGCACGCGCGGAAAAATTACAGCGAGAGCCTTTAAATTGCCGGCCGGTGTGAGATATACAGTGGAAACCGGTTGCAGCAAGCGATCGCTGGGGATCGGCATGGGACGGAGAGATAGAGAGAGGGAGAGAGAGTGGATGCAGCTGCACCGTGAAGGAGGAATGGGTTGCTGCACTTAGGGAAAGATTTTGTGTTGGAATCGTTTGTGATGGAGCGTGGATTCTTCGAATACGATATTTGTTTGATTTTTTTTTATTGAGAAACTGTATAATTTCACGGTAGATAAAAGATCCAAAACTTGTTTCCAATTTATATCCATATCGTTTATTCAAAAATATATTTCTACTATCCGGCAGTAGCCATCGCGACCTTTTCTAGTTTTAAAACGATATGTACGTACATCCAAACCTAAATTGCGTTTCAGCTTAGTATAATTACAAGTAAAAGTGAAGAAGGTGAAACCGCAATACCAGTTAATCTATATACGTAAGATACAAAACTACGTATATCAATGAAATAAAGTATAAGAGGCGCGAGACGCTGATCTACGGCCCGCGGTGATCGTGCATACGCTTCGGGGCGATCACGTATATACTTAATAGGTGTAGAGGAAAGGTCGCGTTTCTCGCAATGATTAATGGTAATTTCGGTATTTCTGTTTGCGAGCGCGAATCCCCTCGCAACGAGTTAAACGCTCGATTTTACGGCTTAATTTCGGTTTCGCGCGCTGTGAATTATGATGAGGCCGCTTGCGCGTAGCAGCATCACGAGCTTTTCGAATATATACTCTTCCGCACTTCTTCTTCTTTTTCATTGGCTACTCTCCCCTTTTTCGTAACGATTCAGTTTTTTTTCTTCGCCTCTCGGGCGAATTTAATACGCGCTTTATTTCAGAATGAAATTTCGCGGAGGAGCTGCAGCTTGTGAGAAATTAATTAGAGAAAGCGCGCCTCGATAAGGAATGCCGAAGTAGCCGCGGGAACGACATCATTTATTCGAATGGAGATTTAACTTAATAACTGCTAATAAAGTGGGATTTTCATGCAACTGCCATTGATGTATGACTGCGTCTTGAGTGTCTATAGAAGTGCTTTGCGAATAGACGAGTAAATTTTAAGTTCTCTGATATAATATATGGATGTATAGAAGTGCAGTGTAAATAATTATGGGATTTATACTTTACGCAAACGGAATAGAAGTGAAGTCGTAAATTTATTGCGAATAGATTCGTTATTGGAATGGTCTTGTGACGTCGCTAGAACTTCATTTGTTCTGTACAAGATAGGTAGTTAGCGTTTTGACGATGGTTTCTTAGGATCAAATGCAATTTTCTGATTTCGTCGCACTATGCAAAAATGCGCCATATATACTGGCTGCTTAATTCTGATATATTTTATACAGTGGAATTATTATGGGACATGGTGAATGTAAACATTGAAAAAGCTACAGGTGCGGTGAATTTTTCATTGCTAACAATGATCTGTTTACTTGTGTCGTGTGGCTATCAAAACTATACTATAGTATAATGCAAAATGCATTATAATCTATAAACTATATAATATCAGTTTATAAGGCGTTATTCACACATTTGGAATGTCTAAAGATGGGTGTCATCACTGTCAATATAAACCGACCGATAAAAACAGCTTTGATTAATGTAAGTGCGCATTAGAAACACGATAAGCACGAAAATGTTCAATTGCGTCATATTGGCGATCGGAATTTAACCGAAGAAGTGAGCAAATAGGAAAATGTCTATCTTTAAGATCCCTGTGAAAGTCTTTCTTTGTGTTTATGTCGAACTGTGCATGTATATAGATTTGAGTCAGGGCCGCATTTGACGGTCCGGTGGTTACCTACAATTTATTTTTGGGAAACCATGTAATGAATTACACTAAAATTTGGATTAGTTATGAAAACCATAAAGATCTGTTAAAATTTCAAGATACTACCTGTATTTTGTATTTTACACCTTTCGATAATATTCATTATCCACAAACAAAATGCTTGATATACATACGTTTTGAAGGTATTTGGGCCTATAGGATTTGAAAATTTTTTTTCAATTATTTTCGTCCCGCATATTTGGCTCAATCTAATTGGCATTTGATTTTATTCGTTTTTTCAAAAAGTTTTGAAATTATAATTGCAAAATTAGTTTACGTTTATTCGGAAAATTTAATACGAATGTGTAATAATCTATGGAATAAACGTAATTAATATAATATAATAAAGCATCGAGTCACAATGGAAAGACTTCTTTTGAAGCTTGGGATTCTCAAGTTATACATATAATGTCATATGGATATAAAAGATAAAATTTGTAATTTCACTTACGTAAAAATTATAGTAAAGCTTTGTAAGTATATTCATGATAGTCAATAATTTTCATGATTCTTTTTAAATAATTTTATAAAAATATTCTGTATTGTCTATATAAAATCTTAATAGAATCAAGATTTCAGTAGACTGTAGCAAGATAAGTATATACTTAGGTCTATTTTTAAGTATTAGCCGTGATACTCAGATAATAATAAATTTTAAGTCTTTTAATAAGTTCGCCAATTCATTTTGTTGGAATGTATTCTATTATTAGACCAGATTAGAAATAAACAAAATATTGAGATTATTAATGTGGATATTTTTCTTACAAAACAAAGATTAAAGAAATTATTCTATAAGAAGATTTTTTGTTCATCCCAAAATTGTTATACTTAAAAATTTTTATAATAAATTAAATTTAACTCATAATAGGTGGTAACTCAGGATATAGGTAGTCACGGGAAACCAATGCCACTTAGATGATTAGCGAATGAGGATGAAGCGAATGCAGCAAACTCACACAGATCTGACTACAAATAAACTCATGGTTTCCGAAAGCGAGTATGGGAGAAAGGCATGAGACACTTACTGGCCAAATAGGCTACAGGTGGAATCCTAACTACACATATACATACTAATACCCTGATGGAAATAATTTAATGTGCGAAATCATGCCAGACTATGGCAAACTGTGTCTAATTGTGCCAAACTGTG